>VUQS01069047.1:0-12240 GCA_015108495.1 Heterochromis multidens
AAAAGTAGAATGGGAGGCAGAGCCTTCAGCTTTCAGGCCCCTCTTCTGTGGAACCAGCTCCCAGTTTGGATTCAGGAGACAGACACCCTCTCTACTTTTAAGATTAGGCTTAAGTTTCCTTTTTGATAAAGCTTATAGTTAGGGCTGGATCAGGTGACCCTGAATCCTCCCTTAGTTACGCTGCAATAGGCTTAGGCTGCTGGGGACTTCCCATGATGCACTGAGTGTTTCTCCTTCTCTCACCTCTGTTCACTCACCATGTTTTTATACACTACTCTGCAATAAATCATGAGTTATTATTAATCTCTGGCTCTCCTCCACAGTGTGTCTTTTGTCCTGTCTTTCACCCCTCACCCCCAACCGGTCGTGGCAGATGGCTGCTCCTCCCTGAACCTGGTTCTGCTGGAGGTTTTTTCTTGTTAAAAGGGAGTTTTTCCTTCCCACTGTCGCCAAGTTCTTGTTCATAGGGGATCGTCTGATTGTTGGGGTTTTCTGTATTATTGTAGGGTCTTTACCTTACAATATAAAGCGCCTTGAGGTGACTGTTGTTGTGATTTGGCGCTATATAAATAGGCTGCTTGGGCTTTTAATCCATCTGCTTCAACTGGAAAGTACTTGGGTCTACTTCAGTTGTTTTTAAATGTGCTATACAAATAGTTGTGACTTGACTTTATTCCACTACTTTTATCTGACAGCTGCAGTGACTCGGTTTAGATATTAGATGTGGGCTGCTCATAAAAAAATATATTTTGTTACAAATTAAACTCTCCTCCTTTGGTTGAGCCATCACAGTGATGTTAGCCGTATAATTTCATTAAAGTCATATCATACTGAAACATTTGGAACAGCAACTTTTATTACATAATTAATCCTGAGCAAATGATAAGTATACACTTGAGAGCTTTATTACTTCTGAAAACAAAACTGCCCGTATTTCACAGTAGCAACAACCCATAGCCACAATGCGGTGCAATTGTATTCTTTTCTGTTTATTCATGGAGGCAGACACGTGGAGAAGTATAATTACTTTGTTAATTTGATTTTTAATTTCTATAATGATTCGAATGATTAATAATGGTTTTAATTTAGAGAATTCAGTTAGCCTGCAGTTTGTGTGATGTTGACAGAAAAACAGTGGAAATATAACTATTTCTCCTTCTTTTTATTTTTTTCCATCTGTTTTTGACTATCTTTTTTCACTCTTTCATTTACTCCCTCCTGCACCTTCTTCTCTTCCAGCAGATTTTTGTGTTCCTTTTCCCAAACACACTTCTCCTTCTCCACTTTCTCTCTGTGCCTCCTCCTTTCTCAGGCTGTAATCCACATTGCTGTATTTTGGCATCCAGGCCTTGTCTATCTAAAGTTTTTTTTGGTGAACTTTGCAGAGAAACTCTCCTTCCCTTGCTGTGTTCAAGGATTTGACTGTCCCTCTGGCTCAGCTCCTTCTTTAGGTAGTTAACCTCCTGCTGATAGTCGCTGGACTTCTCAATCTCTAAACAGAGCTAGCACTTTTGTAAGTTGTTGGGTTTTTTTCTCTCTCTCAGCAGTATGCCCAGCTTTATGCATTCCTGCTGGTACAATACTGTCTACAAGGCCGGCAGCGGCCTATCTTGACAACAGTACAGCCACCGACTTTAAAGCAGATCAGGTTAAATGTTTTGAAGCTAGGTGAACAACAGAACTGCACAGAGACATACAGAGAGTCATTGCTTTGTTAGAGAGACGTCTCTATTCGTGTCTATTAAAAGTTGTGCCAGTGCCTCGAACTCGCTCGAATAATACAATTAATCAGTCACTGAGTAAAGCAGTAAGTTAATTTTAAGCAGCTAAGCCTTGAACCGACTCAGACAAGATAATCTTCCAATATACCAAACAGTAGTCTTATTTGTTGGGAAAAGTATATAAAGATAATTACAGTTGTTACATTTAATGGATTGGCGGAGCCATACACGATTCACATGTATAAGTTCAATAAAGTACTGGATCAGCCGGATGTAGTATGTAAATGTGGCACCAGCAAATTGAATTTCAGGATTTTGAAGAAACTTCCTGGGAAACTGAAAGAAAAAATCATTTTCTTCTTTTATTCTTTTAAGCCTGTCTCTGCCAATTCTAATGAATTTTAAAAGTTTGTTTTATGTGAAGCCCATTGTGTTTTCCTCATGCGTGAAATGTAGTATATAAAGGTTTGACTTGCCTTGCCCTATCTTACACAGACTAAGCCTTGCAACCAGAAATATTTCCTGACAGAATGGCGAGCACAGCTTGGCTTCCCCTCAGAGGTAATAGAGACCATGGAGAATATCACAAGAAAGGCAGTTTTGCAGAGAGAGAGAGCGTGGGAATATCACAACCACATATCAGACAGAAAATCTGCTTCTATTCAAATTGACATTACTTATCCGCCACTGCTTGTTCTTGGGCATAAATGACTTGTAACTGTAGATTTGTACCCACCCCTTCCATCCCCTCCTGATCTCTTTTGATTTTTGCTGAAAGTGTCTCACTGAGACTACAGCACATCCTTAGAAATAATCGCACAGGCAAAAACAGCAAAAGGAACTTGTTTAATATTGTTCTTCAAACATGAGAGGATCCCCAGGTGTTGTGGGATGCCCTGAGAGCTATTAATAATTAACAGACTTTTTTTTTCTTTTGCGCCATAGATCAAGAAGTTTTGTTCCTGCTCGGTCCCTTTAGCATCTCCTCGGCAGCCGCAGAAAGATCCGCTCGGCTCTGATTAGTGTCACTTGGCTGTTTATGAATTCCAATTGGGACTCCTCTGCACCTTAAACTAAAGCTCCTTCATGACACCGCACTGTCAATTAGGTGTATCAAGCTGCTTTTTTTCCCCCCTACGTCAGCAGATATGGTGGTGTGTTAGAGCTCACTGCATCCATCTGGTCTCCATCTGTAATGAGACAGACCAACAGGGATCTCTTGCTCATGTGAAGGTTAACAGCCCACTGCTGTATACTAACACAGAAAATCTCTCCATATGTGCAATCCTAGATACAGTACATCCTTGTTTTACACAGCAGTCTCAATTTCCCTGCCAGCTTTGCAGTGAAACTTCTCCACCTTTCACTTCCACCTCATGCAACTACACATAGCCAAGTAAAACAAACCAGGAATCGGTGGGATTATACTGATGGATGAGCACTTGACTCTGGGTAAATCTCATTTAAATGGATGATTATTCAAATCAGTGTATTCTCGAACTTCCCAGTGGGCTTAAATTCCAAGTCTGCCATATGACATCTTAATCCTTTAATACTGACCTAAAAAAAGAGAGAGAGAGAAAGAAATGACCCACCTTTACAGTAGAAGGCAAACCTTTTACAGCACTGCAGATACATGCTGTTTTTACCCTGTGCTGCACATCGCTTTGACACATTCAGTCTTCAAGTGTCCTTTATGAATATTTTAAAATTTCATGACTCAGATCTGTCAGCTGTAATTGCTCAGTGTTTATTAATTTTGACACAGTTGCAGTGACCACTGGGATTATGGGACGCACACATTTTCTAACCTACTGGCTAGTACATGGGCTGTTTCAGTTATAAATGGAGTATTGCATTATTATTATTGCATTTAATTTTTCAAATATGTCTAAATAACTGTTTTAAGAGATGTTCTTTATTGGCACGAGAAGGTCATCTGTGTGAAGAACAGCTTTACTGCAGTCATGCCAGACTGATGCAGTGGATGAAATATTCACTGTCAGAAAACTGAGCACATCACGCTGTAAGTACTTCCACTCAGTCCCTGGGCTAATCTGGAAATGTGCTGGAGGAAAGGGAGAGCTCTTCTTCGTGAATTAAGTGTAGCTGATATTGAATCCCCATCTAAATTGGTTACTCAGTAAAAACATTTTTGGAGCCAGAAGTGACCATATTTGAGGGTAGAGCACTAAATTATTATCTAATGGCAGGAAGCCTCGTTAGCAAGATGCATCCAGTGACTGTATGGGTGCATTGCACAGATATATGCTAATCAGTGCTAAGCAGCATGCTGTATAAATAAAATATCAAAATTTCACTGCAGATGAGCTGTACAATTAACCACACAACAAGTCATATTATATGTGAGATACTTGCATTAACTCCAAAAGGCTCCAACACCAAAAGCACAGTCAAATGGTCAATTCAGTGACTCAAAATACCGGAGGTGACAGTCTAGCCAACAGGGGGCCTTGTTAGCAATCATTTCCTACTCAGGTGAGTTATAAAAAAAATTCCACCTGTAAAGTTTTTAAGAAAGGTGAAATTGCTTACCGAGACTAAAAGAAAGTCAAATGTGCATTTCAGCACAAATAAGAAAACTTATGGACAAAGCCTCAAGTGGCTATTGAGGAACTGCACTTTTTAGCCCTTCTCTGTTGCCTTTATGTTTCACCCTTCAGGGGTTCCTGCTTAGTGGGAACAGCTAGCCTGAAGCTGAATTCATAGTTCTGCTTTTGTGCCTGTTTGCGTAGGTATTTGTCTATGCACAGTGAATGCAAAGTGCTTGAGTTCAGTCATCAAAAAAAAAGCAATGCATAGCCCAAAAGTAGTTATGCTATGTGCAGACTGAATGCTGAGGGAAAGGGAGTTCACCACAAAGAGGGAGAAGTGCAAAAAATAATCAAAGATCAATAAAGCAACCTTAGAAGTTGACTTTGGGCTTCTCTGCAGCAGGTGCTAAAGGGCTAAAGGACCAACAACAACACAAGCAAGAGCAGCCCACAGACTGCCTGTTCCAGATATTTTCAACGCTACCCTCTGCCCCCCTATTGACAGCACAACACTCCAACATGTAGACTATGGCCGCCAAAGATCTGTGTAGGCTCTAAATAGGATCAATGCACAACTATGCCGGATACTTGAATCTGTCCAAAAGTAACAGAATCTGAATAGGAGTATCTTTACGTTTCACTGATTAACATGCCAAATAGTGTAGAAGCTTTCTTGTGAGAAAGCGATTTATTTGTTTAGTTTGGGCCAAGCTAAGTTCATCACATATCTCTGCTGCAAACCCAGTTTCCCATTTGGAAGCTGCCAAAGTTCTTGTCTGAACCAGTTTTGCACTGAAGAGAGATGTGGGACTTATTCTTTTATATGAATTCACAACACCTTGCACACTCACATCTATCTTATTCCCAGTTGCCATTTTTCTGTCATCCTTAATTCTGCCTACTAATGTCTGACTGAGTGTTTCTCTAACTGCCAGAAACAACCAGCAAAAAGACGTGTGGCAATTCAGAGGTCTGAAGGCATGCTGACCAGAATCCTAAATGTAAACTTGCAGTAAAATTGACATAACACACATATGGTTAGTTTGTACTTTTATGTTTGCATTTTCTATTTCAATATAGATGAATGATAAGAGAAGCAAAGTGGATTTTATCATTACAGCAATCTTAGAACAATATTTTAGTGAATTTCTATAACCACAGAAATTGGACTTGTATTTTGATAAGAACAGTAAGTATGGACTGTGATTTGTTGGCAGCCTACAAAGGGCACAAGTCATGTTTTCTATCAATACATTTTTCTATTTTTTTCTACCATTGAAAAGCATGTGCAAAAAGTCAAAGCAATGTTGGAGTATGTAGGGACGCAGGCAGAAGAAAACCAACATCAGGCAGAACTTCCGAAACAAGAGTTCAGCTTTTAGTCAGGTTCATTAACTGAACTGAATCCAGGTTACTCATGTTTTTTTTTTTTTCCTCTGGCTTCCCTAGATGCCTTGTCATTAATTTTTTAAACAACTTTAAACATCACAGATTGAAAAACCATAAGGCCTACTATAGCCCTGCTGAATCAAAAGATACAGAGAGAAGCAACTTCATCTGGATTTTCATTCACGGATTTAATTTTTTATTTGCTTTTTGCACATAAAGATATGGAGGAAAGGCTTTGATCTTTATACATTAAAGTAATGCAGTCAAATACTGTATTTTTGCCACTATTACAACTTAAAGAGGTCAAAGGACAAACATATCTGATTTATTACAGCTTTTAATCTAGAATCCTATTATCCCTAATCATTGCAAATTGTGCTATTCCTTTCATTACATAAGAAAATGAAACTATGCATAAATATCACTGCTAAGAATGAAGTCATGACTTCAAACTGAAAAATTCATGTGACGGTTGCTTTTTATAACCATGGAGACATGAAGAAAATTGGATTTTAAAAAGCTAAAGAATGCCTCAAGTAGGTCAGTGTTATGGCAATGCCAAAATCTAGTGTCTAAAAAAGCTGAAAACTGGAATCAAAGGGGTTTGAGTATTAAACTGGCAGCGGTGATAAAGCCAGAGCAGCCGTGCAGAGGCACCACCTAAGCCTCTTTCTGAGTCAATAAAAACCCTGGAGGGTTTTTTATTAAAGGGTATCTTTGAAGGAAAATCTGTCACAACATAAATTTACTGTAGTTAGGTTATATTTGACTGAGAATACTCAACACTAAATATGCACCCCAACACTATATATACTACTAACTTGAAAAATGTGCCAGACCTGATAAAACTTGGTAATGGGTAAACGCAAACATTTACATTACTGTGCAAAAGTCTTGAGCCACCCCTCATCTCTTTTGCTTCCAAGGAGCCAGACTTTCTTGTCATTTTTTGAAGTGTTTTTGAGCAATAGTTCTATTTTCTGAGGGTCTT
Source organism: Heterochromis multidens (assembly GCA_015108495.1). NCBI lineage: Eukaryota > Metazoa > Chordata > Actinopteri > Cichliformes > Cichlidae > Heterochromis > Heterochromis multidens. Next base: position 6,657 of record VUQS01069047.1, read on the forward strand.
TCAAAGTTTTAATTTGGACATTGGCTGCTTTTTCATTAATTTTCAGTCCAGTCCTTGTACCTGAACATTTTCAGAGGAATGCTTTTTCATTTGTTAAGCCGCTTAACAATGACCTATGAATCACTCAAGCATGAAAAAGCACCTAACTCAAAGGATGAATCAGTATTGTCTACACATAACAGACAACTTAGCAAAGAACCCATTTTAAATTGTATATTTAGGCACTACTAAAAGAAACAAAAACACATCATTTGTTCCATTTCTTTGGTTGACTCTAAAATGCCAAAGATAACTCAGTTTGACAGGCATAAAATAGTATTTTTTGCACCAACAAGGTGATTCCCAAAGAGCTATTAGTCAAAAACTTGGCATCTCTCAGCATGGTGTGCAGTGTGTCCTTAAAAAATGAGGAAACTGGAAAAGACGAGGGCAAATGAAGAAGTGGCAGGCCTAAAAAACTGTCTACAGCGGATGAACAGTATCTGAAAGTCATGTCCTTAAGAAATAGGAAAACATCCAGAAAAGACCTGACACAGGACCTGAGAGATGCATCTGGCCCTTTAGTTGATCCATCTACTGATTGCTGAAGCATGTCAGCCAGTGGTATTGAGGATCTTTTCAAAATTGATGGAATTATGATTGCAGAAAAGTACTGTCAGATTTTCATCCACCGTGCAATATAATCTGGCAACGGCTTCATTTTTCAGCACGACAATGATCCCAAACACACTGCAAATACAGTAAAATCATACCTGGATAGAAAAACACACAATGGAACACTATCAGTCATGGATTGGTCTCCCCAGAGCCCGGAACTCAACATTATTGAAGCAGTGTGGGATCATCTTGACAGACAACAGAACAAAAGGGAGCCAACATCCAAGGAAGATCTTTGAATGTCCTTCAAGAAGCCTGGAGAACTATTCCTGAAGACTACTTAAAGAAACTGCTTGTCTAAGAGAGTTCAGACTGTGAAGAATAAAGGTGGTCATACCAAATATTGACTTTCAAGCTCGTTAGAATTGCACAGACTCTGTTTGTGCCTGATATGCTGTATTTCCATGTATGCTTGCACATTTCAATAAATCGCTGCATCTATTTCCCATTTTACTAGCAAAATATAGAGAAATGAGAGGTAGCTCAAGACTTTTACACAGTACTGTATGAATTTCTCTTGCTACACAATAATGAAAAAGGAAAGAGCGGAGAGATTTCCCTATTTCAAAAAGTTTCCACACAACTGAATGACTTTTCTGCCTGTGAGCTGAGTACACAAACATGCCACACTCAGCAAATGCAAACTGCAGGCCTATTATCTGAACTGCTCATGCTGTGCACGTCCCCTCCGGTCCAGCTGCAAATCGATGGACTGTGTGGCAGCAGAGCTGGGCGGGGCGGACAGATCTCAAATCAGTAGAAAGGCAATTTCTATTGATCTGGATAAATCACTGGAGACAGATGCAACCCATTCACAACTCTGGCAATCTATGGATCCTCCACTGGGCTCTGACCTACATTACGATGACAAGTAAACACAACTTCAGAGGACACATCTTCCGTCTCTTCCTTCTGCCTGCTCTCTTCCTATCCCTCTGTCCCAGGCTCACCCGCTATTGCTGCTGCTGCTGCTGACTCCCCCACCCCACCCCACCCCTGTAGCATGGAAAAGACACGTTTGTGCTAACAAGATTAATTAAAAAGTGGCTGTAAATGAGAGTCTTATTTTGGTATTTTGTAGCTGTGGGGTGTATTTTTTTTTTCCAGCTCTGTGGTGGTTTCCACTCAAGACGATTAGTGTTGTGAATTGTTGCATATTTTCGAGTTGCCCATTTTTGCATTTTTATGGTGAAGTCATTGCTTCTACATTTAGGGGATAATCAGCATTTGTCCTGGAGCACTGAAATCTGCTTCTCTCTTTTTGTGTAGATTTGTTTGACATTTTGTCTGGGAAGAAGAGATACCCAGGCTGCTCCCCACCCACACAGACGTTAATGTATGAGGTCAGAGCGCTGAGCTTATTTCACACACTTACAGTAATGGGAATTAAAACAAGAGTAACTGACTGTAGCCCTGAGTAAGTGAAGAGTCACTGGATTCCAATTTCAATGGGATGTGATAGTCGCTGTTGGCTTCATTTGCACCAAAGAATGTGACATATACTATGTAAGCACACATACATACACAGACCTTGTGTTTCCTTTTTGTGCAGTGCTTAGAAAAAGACTTGTTTCCATGACAATCTGGAAGTTGATGCACCTTTTAATGGCATGAAAGCATTAAATGAGAATTCATCCTAATGGCTTTGTTACACATTTTTGCTCTGTGAGAAAGAACTAAGAGATTAAAAAAAAACACAGGTGTATTAATATATAGTAATAACTGTTATAACATTACCAGCTAAATTACTTATATCTCTATACAGTGCAATTGTATTGTACATGTGGAATGCAGAGCATAATTAGGACCTTATTTGTGTCTTTCTGTTCTCTTTCTATTACCAAAAGCATTGTCTGAGCTGTCAGCTCTGCAAGAGGATGTTGTCAGAGGTGATGAAAGTCTGAAGCGCGGACTCCAACTCAGTTTCTTGGGGAAATAAAATCAGAGAGAAACTAAGTTTAAAAACCAATCTGCCCTTTAAACAAAAAAAGACTTTTGAGTAAAAATAAAACAGAGCAAATAGAGAAATCAGGGAGACTTACCTTCAAAGATCAGTAAATAAAAAATGTCATGAATAACAATGTAGCCTGAGAACGACACATGAACTACAACAGTACAATTTGGTGTGTGTACCCTGCTGTCCTCCTGTTTTAAAGCTGTCACCTTACTGAGTAGGACGGCACTTATCTACCACCAGTAGTTACTGTTATCACCTGTACCTCTTACCATCATGCCACCCTCCTTCATCTGTAACAGACCAGCAGGTCTGGCCTAAATCATTACAGCTGTTCTCATAAACCCATTTCAGTTTGACTCCTTGACCTCTTCCAATTGCCTTTGGAACAATTTAGTTTTTGACACCATCATGAGCAGACAGATTGTCCCAGAAAATCCTGACACTCCTGCTTGTTCTGTCATGACTCTATTGTCTGAGCATAAGCACAGCCCCAGCCACTTAAAAAAGTCTGTGTGTCCCACTTCAGTGCAAACCAAAAAATAAAGGGAAAAAAATGGCATCTCTCACCAATAGAAAAAGGTGTTAGCTGTAACAGAGCATCAATGGCTGCTGATTGACACCATCGTCAAACAGAAACAAAATGTCAGAAACCACCTCAGAAGGCGTTCCTAGTTTCACATCTCCCTCTCACCTATGTTACCAGTCACAACAAAAAGCATCCTGGCCTCTTCCAGCACAGTTTGGTTCTCCTCCACCCCCTGCTGCTCTCAGAGCAGGACAGATGATTGTCAGTTTCTGCCCACCACAAGGGAGCCATGTGATAACAAGCTGAGAGTAAAACAGAGCAAGGAGGTCTGTCTTCAATCTTCAACAGTGTAGTACTCATTTGACCTGAAAATATTCCTCTGAGAGACTATGCTGGGTTACACACCACAAGGCCTTCAGCTTTTTTAACACTGCCCCTTATGTGGATGTTTGTGTCTGATTTCAATTGTTTTGAATGTTAAACGTCTACAGTTGTTTCCTTTTTGCAAGACTCTAAAGAAAGCTATGTTTGGCTGCTCCCTTATCCACAAGGGGCCGCCAAATGTTTAATTTGGTAGATTTTTATACCAGATGCCCCTCCCGACACAACCAGGAAGGGTTTTGTGTCCCCTTCTTGGGATCAAACCAGGGATCTTTTGCTGGTGAGGTGAATATGTAAACCACTACACTATGGAGCCCCTGAAAAAGGGAAAAAGGCACCAAAATGCCAACAGAGAGCACTTCTTTTATCAAAGTAACCTATTTCAGCTTGTGACCTGCATCAGGGTTATCACAAACACATTACAAGATTATTGAAAAAAAAATTATAAAAAGAAACACTGTATTCTCACACAAGACAGTGTGACTTCTCACAGTATGCATGCTGTGTGATGGTTTGTTTTTTTTTTGGTAACACTTTATAATACCGCCCACAACTAAGGGCATAATTCCCCTGTAACTAAATGGAATTTATATTATTTATATTATATTTGAAATTATAATGTAATTTATGTTTACCTACACATACTTAAAGGTAAATAAACTAAAATAAGGGGGTAACAAGTCAGGTTTTTACAGGAAACAACAAAATAAATATATTGCAAGTAAATTTTAGTGTGTAAGTAATTTTAAGTATTGCATAACATTCATGTATTTTACAGGAAAGGAAACACAAATTATACTGTAAGTAATTTTAAGTACAGCTTAAGTAATTGTAAGTAGTGTGCAATTTCATGGTAATTTTGTGGAAAAATAAAGAATATTTCCCCATCTTACATCGTGAATATGGTGTACGTTTCTGGGCGCAGGCCATATTATGGAGTGGAGTATATTGGAGTCTATGTTCATTCATATCAAGCCATTTTTTAAAAATACACTCCTTTTGAAAGTTATGTTTGAACAGTGATTGTGAAAGAAAAAAAAAAAGTTAGACTCCATCATTAAAAGGTCACACAGGCCTGCAAATTTTGATGGTATTTATTTTTCTTGTAAGTTGGAAAGGGAGAACGGTCCTTATCACATTTATAAAAAAAGACAATTAAGTAATAGAACATCCATCATGCATATCAACATAATGAATATTAAATAAAGATAAAAAAAGATTTTAAAAAAACATGTAAAAAGGCAAGATGAAACCACTCCATAATATGGCCTGTGCCCTGAGAAGTATTCAAATCAATTCAATTCAAGTTTCAGTTTAATTTATATAGCGCCAAATCACAACAATAGTCACCTCAAGGCGCTTTATATTGTAAGGTAAAGACCCTACAATAATACAGAGAAAACCCCAACAAACAGACGACCCCCTATGAGCAAGCACTTGGCAACAGTGGGAAGGAAAAACTCCCTTTTAACAGGAAGAAACCTGGGGCGGAACCAGGCTCAGGGAGGGGCAGCCATCTGCCGCGACCAGTTGGGGGTGAGGGGAGGAAGACAAAGACATGCTGTGGAGGAGAGCCAGAGATTAATAATAGCTCATTAAATGCAGAGAGGTGTAAAAACACAGACAGTGAACAGAGGTGAGAGAAAGAGAAACACTCAGTGTATCATGGGAAACCCCCAGCAGCCTAAGCCTATTGCAGCATAACTAAGGGAGGATTCAGAGTCACCTGATCCAGCCCTAACTATAAGCTTTATAAACAAGGAACGTTTTAAGCCTAATCTTAAAAGTAGAGAGGGTGTCTGTCTCCTGAATCCAAACTGGGAGCTGGTTCCACAGAAGAGGGGCCTGAAACCTGAAGGCTCTGCCTCCCATTCTACTTTTAAATATCCTAGGAACCACAAGTAAGCCAGCAGTCTGAGAGCGAAGTGCTCTATTGGGGTGATATGGTACTATGAGGTCTTTAAGATAAGATGGAGCCTGATTATTCAAGACCTTGTATGTAAGGAGAAGGATTTTAAATTCAGTTCTGGATTTAACAGGGAGCCAATGAAGAGAAGCCAATA
>VUQS01069049.1:0-40254 GCA_015108495.1 Heterochromis multidens
CATGTCTTTCTCCCTTCACCCCCAACCGGTCGCGGCGGATGGCTGCCCCTCCCTGAGCCTGGTTCCGCCGGAGGTTTCTTCCTGTTAAAAGGGAGTTTTTCCTTCCCACTGTTGCCAAGTGCTTGCTCATAGGGGGTCGTTTGATTGTTGGGGTTTCTCTGTATTATTGTTGGGTCTTTACCCTACAATATAAAGCGCCTTGAGGCGACTTTTGTTGTGATTTGGCGCTATATAAATAAAATTGAATTGAATTGAATTGAATTGAATTGAATTGAATTGAATTGAATTGAATTGAATTGAATAGATGCCACACATCTAACAAATAAGTTCATTCAGTAACTAAATATGGTTGTCAGGGATTAATTTGATCTTCCTTCTTTTGTTTGTTTTTTAGCCTGTCTCACTTATATGACACAAAATAACAATTAGAAAATTTGAATGAAACCATGAAAAATAATTTTAATTTTAATTTTGTTTTATGTATTATTTATATGAATCAGGATGAGGAAATCATTTATGTATCTGTTCTCTTCTGAACAGATGTAGATGTGATATGTTGTCTGTAAACCAATAGAGAATAAACTTTCAGATTAGATTTATGAGCTTGTGGGTCTTCTGCTAAGATAATATTTTACAGTTACAGGCCTACAGTTCAGGAATAGCCTAACAAAACTGTAGAACCATGTGGAAAATAAGAAACTGTACCAGTAATAATATAAATGATAAGTTAGGTGATCTGTTTTATGTACCTGTGCTGCACAGCGTACCTCTCACCAGTGATCCTGGTATGTGTGGGGGTTCCCTTTTGTTTGTGTTTGCTGTGAAAGACATCATTAACACTTCCCTTGGTGCTAAGATTTACTTTAGATAAAACCCACATGACAATGCAGCATGTGGTGTTTGTGCATTTGTTTATTGACACATAAATTAACTCGTGGAGGTAACTCACCTGTAGGGTGTAGCTGCTGTTCCTTTGTGCCAAAAGGAGCCAGTTGAGGTGCTTAGGGGGTCTAATTAGGATATCTCCTGGGCACTGTCATTTGGAGGTTTTCTTGGTATGCCCATCTGGGACAAGACCCCAGGGTCCATCGAGAACCAGCTGGATAGATTACATATCTCATCTGGTCTAGGAATGCTTTGGGATCGATCAGGAGGAACTCAAAAGCTTTGCTGGTGAGACGGATGTCTGGAGTCCCCTGTTTAGCGTGCTGCTGTCACGGCTCAACTTGGATAAGCAGAAGCTAATGAATGGATGGATAAATACATGTGTTTTTGCTATTTGCAGTGTGCTGTGCTCATGACTGTGAGATGCACTTGACAGCAGGAGTCTGCAGGGGTTGATCTGCCTTTGTCCTGCTGTCAGAGCATGAAAACCATGTGCACCCTACCTTAGTGTGTAAATCTACCCTCTATTGTGGCACTGTGCATTGTTATATTTCGTTTCTGCTCCTATTTTATGTGTGTGTAAGTTTGCTTGGGAATCTGTCTTCTGTGGTAGAAGTGGGTCTTTGTTTAAACCCAAGAGGGTTCATTACTGTGATCTATCTCCCTCCCTGTTGGTGCCAACACTAACATACTGTGGCGTCTATGCAGCTATTTTTAGTTTTAGTTTGTGTGTGTGTTTGAAGGTAATTTGTCTTGGTATGCTTTTTTATCATTATATGAATGAACTTCTTGTTCATGCTCACAGTGACAAAGAGCCACTATTTTGCCATCCACAATAGATACTGTTGTCCAGTATTTATCACAATAGACCCCAAATATGCTGCCTCAGATCATCCATTAGTTTTGAATCTTTTCCTTGATTATCCAACCTCTACACCTAGCCTCCTAACTAGATCTTTGTGAAGAGATGAACTGTGTCCAACTTAAACGTGTTAAAGTCAAGATATCCCTTCCTTTCTTTCCATCTTACTTCTTTTTTCCCTCCCATTCCTCGCATATTGGCATATAAAATAGGACTGGTTATATTATGTTTAAATTGTGTTATCTCTGTAAAACTCTTGTCAAAGATGCTATAGTTTTATATTTTCTGATATGTTTTTATTTGATTTTGTTTTGAGTTTAGCTTTCAATTCACTCTAGTTTCAGTTAGTTTCCAGAACAGATTTGCTAGTTTCAGTTTAATTCTTTACTGTTTCAAAATGTTTAGTTTTAGTTACACTAGTACAGTGGATTTTAAATGAAACCGTAAAGACCGAACTAATTGGAATGAGGAATTTAACAAAAGTATTGCATTAACTGTCTTGGAATTAGAGCCATTTTTATACAAAGCTCCCCATTTTCAGAGGTTCAGAAGTAATTGTTCAATTGATTGACATGGCCATGTGAGACCTGTTCCCTCATTATTCCATGAAAAATTTAAGCAGATAAAAGATCTGGAGTTGATTCAAAGTGTTGAATTTACATTCGGTAGCTGTTCATTGGAACTCACAATATGAGATCCAAAGAGATGTTGAGAAATAGAAAAATCTTTACAAACTGGCTCAATCAACAATCTGGTGCATTCTTAAAAAGAAGGAATGTACTGGCCTGCTGAGCAATACCAAAAGACCACAGAAGACAACTGAAGTGGACGATCGCCTAAATTTTTCCTTGGTTAAAAAAAAAAAAAACACTGCACAGGTCTGGAAAAAGTTGTTTGGATAGATGAAACCAAGATAAGCTTGTACTAGAATGATGGGAAGAGAAGGGTATGAACTAGAAAAGGAACAACTCATGATCCAAAGCATACCACATTATCTGTCTAACATGGATGGAGGTAATGTTATGGCATGGGCATGTATAGCTGCCAGTTGAACTGGGACACTAGTGTTTATTGATGATGTGAATCCTGAGAAGTAGCAGCATGATTTCTGAAGTTTACAGGGCTATACTCTAGACAAATGCTGCAAAATGGATCAGACGGTACTTCACAGTGCAAATGGATAATGACCCAAAGCATACTGAAAATGCAGCCCAAGAGTTTTTCAAGGCAAAGAAAAGAGATATTCTTCAATGGCCAAGTCAGTCACCTGATCTCAACCCAACAGAACATTCCTTTCAGTTACTGGAAACAAAACAGAAAGCAGAAAGACCGACAAGCAAGCAGCAACTGAAGGTGGCTAGCAATGCATCTCAAGGAAGGAAACACAGCATTTGGTGATGTCCATGGGTTCTAGACTTCAGGCAGTCTTTGAGTGCAAAGGATTAAAAATAATCCATATAAAAAAGATTCTTAGTTTGTCCAATTAATTTTGCACCTCTGACAATGGCTGTAATTCCTAAGCAAATATTGCAGTCATTTTGTCAAACCCCTTGAATTAAAGGTGAAAGTCTGCACTTCAATCACATCTTGATTATTTGATTTAAAATTCTTTTTGGTCTCCAGAAGTAAAGCATCAAATGTTTCATTGTCCAAAAACGTCCGTACTTAACTGTGTCCATACACATGCAAAGTTCGAGTGTGGAGGAGATGAGATGCATGTTTAACTGTTAGAAGAAGTCTCAACTTTAAGTGACACAAGGACTTATTTCAAAATCAGATGTGACAGGAGCTGTCACTACAATAAGTACACACATCCAGTGTTCTGCCAATGACTAATGTCAGATACCCCCAGCGCAGAAAGTCAGCAAAACGCTTCCAGTACAGACTTTGTGATATTCAGAGTCTGATGGTCTATATCTTCCCTCTCGAAATCGTGACTGTATCTGAGGGAATGCTAAAAGCTAGTATTGTGCACTTGATACTCCTGAATTTTATTTAATACTTACACCACTATCTCAGAACATTAAATTATTCCCATAAATATAAAATTAAGACCAACAACAGCTTATATAGCAGATCCATGACTCATTGCCATATGTGTCTTAACATTTCTCATCTTTTAGGAAATGAGGTGTTACTCATGCAGTTCCTGTCACTTCTAATAGACCATTCCAGCATATGTGCATTTGTGTGTATGCATATATTTATCTTGCATGTGTGCCTTTTTGCTTTCATTTCCATGTGTGTGAAGTTATGGGACTTTTGCTTCAGTTTTCTCTGCCTCTGTTTTATTTATTTATTTATTTTTTCTGAAGTCTTGCTTTCATGGCTTTTGTCATGCAAAATGTACTTTTTTGGGAGCCAGTGTAGGTGAATGAAAGTAGGTGTGATGTGATGCCAAGATTCTGTGTTTAAGAGCCCCGACAGCAGAGTTTTGCACACATTGCATCCTATCAAGGACTTTGCTAAAAAATGACCTCTCTATCAGGACCTATTGTGGCTTCTGAGAGGTTACCCAAAGCCTGAGGATTATGACTCTTCAATAAAGGAGTAAATAAAATGGTTGTATTCACCATTATGTACACTTTGTTTGTTTCTTTCAAGCTTTGTATGTGTTTGCCCATCGGTTGTAGTGGGATTTCTTGAGGTATTGCAAAGATAACCTTTCTGCTTCCCCTAAGTGACCAATTAGTATTTCTGGGGAAGATATGGAAATTTCCTGCACAGCATATATGCATCAGAAGAATATTGTAACATTTAAGTTGATTCAAAATTGAAGATTTTACGACAGAGTTAAGTAACTAATTGGATTTACTTTTTTACACTGTATTGGCAGTAGCTGTGATTGTGCCCTCTTTTAATGAACTTGAAACTGCCCTCAAATGACTGCACATATTTGTGGTAGACTTGTGACATGCATAGACAGTAGGGGTGGGCAATATAATCTCAAAACTATATCATGATATTTTAAGAAAATTTGCCATAATGATATTTCTGATGATATAGAAAAAAATAGTGAACGTTTTATCGATGCTCACAGCTTACAGGAAGCATCATTTATAAGTGCAAGTAAATAAAGAGTATTTTCCATCCTTATTTTCCAATGAGTTACTGTCATTGATGACACACTACCTAATTCAAAGTTTGAATGTATTGAAACAAGGTGCAATAGTAGTGACACAGCATTATATCCAGTGACAAATCAAATGTAAGCACAAAAGTAGCCCAGGCAGTGTTTTCCCTGGAAGTTTTAAGTAAAAGTATAAAAGAACTGCATAATGTATTACAGTAACAATAGCATACATAATAAAACTGAAAAATATTTTCTACCTTGTTGTATCTTGGTTCAAGCTTTCTAACCAGCTGCTTACAGCCATGCTTTTCCACCATGTAACCACATCAGTAATTCCCATCCATCTTTTACTTGTCTTGTCATGGAGTGCAACTAGAGAGTGCAGCTAGCGAGTGCTCCAGCAGTGGAGTCCTTTGTTAACTTTTGGGTCACACAGTACAAGCCGCTAGTATCTCCTCCTTCATAGCCTGGTTGTACTTGATGGTGCTTTTACCTCAAGTGGTTAAACAAGATTGTTATTTCCACCTTTAGCAGGAACAGATTTCTTGCATATTTCACAAAGTTTTGTGTTTTGTTTGAAGTTGTTGAAGTAGCTCCTTTTTTAGGTACTAAACTCAAACGTGCATTCTTTTTAATGGCCAGCAGGGGCTGACTCCTCTGGTTGCAAAAAACCTTGGGTTGTACAGAAGTTTAGAAGGGAAAACATCCCTCAGCTCCCTTTCTCTGTGACCTCAGTAAACATTTTCCTGATTACTTTATTGGCTCAATTACTAGTTTGGAGTCATGTTGAATAAAACATGAAGATCATTTTGTAAATTATGGTCATTACTGGAGTCAGAAAGGGCAGTTATTCAAATTACACTCATTGGATTACGACTTGTCAGTCACAGTCAGATCCACCTTCTGCTCATCATGCCCAGTTTCAAAACTGGGTGAAAACACTCAGCTTGAAGTTTCATAATAACACTTCATGGGTAACCTCACTGGCTACATTCTTACTTTATAATGTCTATTTTAAAAACAAGGAAAAAAATTTATTTTAGACAAAAATTAGTCGCATAAACTGTTAGGTTTTTTTATATAACTTAGTAACTATTTATATTTGTATTTTATGACTAAAAAGAAGCCTCCCACAAATGATTGTTTCTGGCCGACAAACATATCTTCAAATGTTTCGTTTGACAGCTTTATATTAAAGTTGAAATCCAAGTGTTGAACAAGCAAATTTACTATAGGAGACAATTTTCTGAGTTTAGCGTTTCTTAACCTCGACAGTGCAAATTTACAAGTTTGAAATCTCCTGCATAGCATCAGATTATATTGATTTACTGGCTGCGAATTAGCTTGATAATTACACTTTAATCATTTACAACATTTCTGATCAAATAATCTAATATGTTTATTATTTTTTAAAACAGTTACATTTGTCAGTAGCCTTTGGAATATGGTGCAGGACTCTTCATTTTCAGCTAAATGTGGTCAGCTCATGCCTCAGTCTGTGGCTGGGTCTATTCACACATGCACGAAATAACCTGACCAGCACTCATTAACAAACTAATCTGCCACATGATAAATGCACATAGAAAACTGGTTCATTTAACAATGATGTATAGTCACTGGGAAGAGGAGGGGGGATGCAGGTGTAGACTGTGATGAGTAATATCATGACATCAAGATAAATAAGAGGAAGGACTGAAATTTGAAATGGCTTTTTGGCTGTAGAATAAGTCATAGCACATCGTACATATATGTATCGTAAATACATGTAGCTGAACACAGGCAGGGTTCAGGACCACGCTAAACATTTTGTGAGGGGGTTTTGGTTGGAACCCATTTGATAGTGACAGCAATCGGTCACACTGTGTAAACTCACGTGTCAAGTTAACAGAGCTTTGATAAGAAGGTACTATGAGGTTAGCTGGCTGCCTGTGACTTTCATTTTATAAAACAGGGAGATTATCCACTGCAATTATCAGCTTTTCCTACAATTTGATGCAGGCTTCACCAGCATCCCCTGTTCTCTCAAGATATTTGCATTGATTGCACCGCATCTACGCTGGAACACTAAAATAACATTTGAATGGCTGGGTCCTGCGCTGCTGCTTGAAAAGTTGAACTTCTCACTTCAAGCCACACAACGCAAAAAAGGCAAAGCAACAGAACCACAATTCAGTATGGATGAAATGTCTCACTAGCTTCAAAAGCTGCAGTGTGAAGTTTAAAAGAGTAACCAGAATAGTTTGTATTAGAAAAAATAACTGATCTAGAAAAACTGGTTACCACATTATATAAAGGCAGAGTAATTATCTTGTACTGTTTAAAATAACCTCTGCTCACTTGCCAGTTCCTAAAGATAGAATATTCATATGAGACTCTCCATAATGTGACAGACACCTACAATGTACACAGCACCAGCACACTGGATTGGTAAATAGGAAGGCTCCTGTCACTGATAGTGAGTCTTTGAAGTCCTGTCTCGCAGCTCTGTTGTGCACTACTACTGTCTAGCTCCTATGTTCAAAGCAATAAGACCAGATACTGAGTAGATAATACTACGTTTCAGACACGCAGGCAAGAAGGTAACAGTAACAAGTAACTTGTATAATATTTATAATATCGTCAAATGTATTTATACAACGTGTTTTCAGAGTACCAGTTAAACAACAGATTGATGCCAAGATAGATGCCTTCCAAAAAGGGTACCTATAGCAACAAGAGCAAATCAAGATATCCAGAAAAATTAAAAAAACAGAAAATATTAGCACTATTTGTGCAAGGACAAGGGAAAAATGCACAACCCATAATGATGACTTTAAAATAAGATGATTCACAGTATTCTCCATGCAGAGGATGGGAGAAAGGATATGACATGAAACAATTGCTGATAAATTATATTGAAACACAGCATGTGGATTAAGAAAAAGCATAGTATAACAGTATTAAATGATAAGGTGACTGTAATCAAAGGGCTACAAAATCTACAAAATGTTTTTTCCTGAAATCTAATGCAGTGCATTGTTCATTAAAATAGAGGACATTAATTCCTGATGCATGAACACACACACAGTCATATGATAAAGAAAGTTTTCACAGCATTCTATGTAATTCTGTCTTCTTTTTTTCAGCCATTGTATTGTAGATTTGCTGCTGTGCTTGGGATCATTGTCCTGTTGCATGACCCAATTTGGGCCAAGCTTTAGCTATCGAACAGATGGCCTCACATTTGACTTTGATATACGGAGGAGTTCATGGTTGTCTCAATGACTGCAAGGTGCCCAGGTGTCCAAGCTGCAAAACAAGCCCAAATCATCATCCCTCTTTGGTTTTCACCAAACATGGTGCTGTGCATTATGACCAAACATTACCACATTGATCTTATTTGTCCAAAGGACATTGTTACAGAAGTCTTGTAGTTTGTTCAGATACAACTTTGCAAACCTAAGCTGCGCTGCCATGTTCTTTTTAGCGAGAAGGGGCTTTCTCCTGGCAACCCTTCCAAACAAGCCATACTTATTCAGTCTTTTTCTAATTGTACTGTCATGAACTTTAACATTTAACATGCTAACTGAGGCCTGTAGACTCTGAGGTGTAGCTCAGGGGTTTTTCTAAGTTTCTCTGAATATTGCACGGTATTACCTTGGGGAGAATTTGCTGGGATGGCCACCCCTGAGAGGATTGGTAACTTTCTTGAATGTTTTCCACTTGTGAATAATCTTTCTCACTGTAGAATAATGGATTTTAAAGGGATTGGAAATGGTCTCATAACCCTTCCCAGATTGATGGGGAGCAACAATTGCTCCTCTAAGAGCATAGCTGATCTCTTTCCATCTTGGAATTGTGTTAACACACACCTGAATGCTCCAGACCTGCAAATTGCCAAAACGTCTGTTTTTATAACTAATTAATTGATTAATTGCTGATGATCAGTTAATCTAGTGCATTTAATTAACAGCACCTGGCTGGTACTTACTCTCTTAATTTTTATGGAAGCAGTAAGGATGTGTTTAGTTTTTCACAGGACTGTATAGAGTCTTGTGAAAATGTTCTTTTTCGCATGAGATGTGAGAAGAGAAAAAAGATGACTCAGTAACTTGAAAAGGGCAAGCATATCTTTAAGCAGTTCAGTATAATTAAAGTACTTGGGAATAACAGCTCAAACTGGTGGTGACAGGGGTGGAGAGAGGGTCAAGAGTGCACTACACCACACAACATTTCTCCTTTAGAGCATTGAATCATTTCATTGTGCAGGTCAGTTGTATTATTTGCTGATAAATGAAATTGGGGTGGGCGTACAAACACTGACGCACAATGAGATACAAACCACAGGAGCTTTCCTGCCTGAGATCAGACAGGCAGACAGCGGAGCTTGTGATGAAGTGTGCTGTGAATGCCAGCCCAATGCAGAGTGTGGGCGAAACTCGACTGGAAGGAGTCTGACATTTTAAGCCTCTTACAGAGGGCAGAGAACCAGTGAATGTGCAGTAGTATCATATTCCTGCATATTGCCTTGTGTCTTGCCTTGAAGGGTAGTTATGTTATTATAATGGATTAGGATGTGTAACCTGACTGGAGCTTTTAGTGTAACTACAACCTGATATCAAGGATAATGTTGGAGGAACAGTTAATATTGAGCAAGTATCTTTGTATATTGTAGGTCTGTTTATGTTGGCACAAATATGCAATTTCATCATCATCTCAAGTAATCATTACTGAGAGTTTTTAAATGTACAGAAATGCAGTGATTTGTATTCACCTGCAGGCTCTCTTCCTCCTCTCCTCCACTTTCCGCAGGCCGATGCAGCCACCAGCTTTCTGCGTGCAGCTCGTTCAGGGAACCTGGACAAGGCGCTGGATCACATCAAGAATGGAATCGACATCAACACAGCTAATCAGGTAAGACAGTTTCAGTCAATTCACCAGAACAGCCATCAAAAATCTGTTTGTGTTTCTGTCAGTGTGAGTAAAAAAGATGCCACCCACTGGTTTCTATTAACAAAATGACAAATTAAATCAGGGCTCATATCAAAATCAATTACAACATTTAATTAAGAACCATGGTACAAAAATGGCAGCTTACATAGCAGTACATGCTCTTATCTTTACACTATTTTGTTTTGCTTTTTGAAATGTAAAGAAATGAAAAGCTAGCTGAAGGTCTGTTATGGCCACAACCAGAAATGCATAATGTTCAACTTATTTCAGTGACTGCACCATATATAAATATATGCATGTATAAATATGCCAGCATACGTTATTTGAACAGAAAATAAAATAAACTAAAGGTCTGGAAACCTGGCCAAACAAAACAGAAAAAAGGAAGGATTCTGCGCCAGCCATGCAATCGGCTGTGGGACGCAGAACTTCCCTACTTAAACTAATGAGGTAAGAAAACTAAAATAACAAATAAAGCTGCAACAAAATAGAGTACCAATTCATCAATTGTTCCACATGGCGTACCTGGAAAGAGATGAGCAACAGAGGAGACAGAGGAGCAGGAAAGAGAAAAGGAGAAAGGAGGAAGCAAATAAAAGGGGAGGGTGCATAACAAGGTCTCAGTGCCAAGCCTATCTTGTTTTCTCAGCGAGATCTTTTCCTCTTCTGCTCTTACTATGACTGTCTTTGCATTGATATTGGTGTTGATCTTTTAATTTGCTTGAAAAAACAGTGACATGAGGCAAAAAAGTCTATATGTTCCTAGATTAGTCAAAATACATTCTGGAAAAAATGACAACTTATACCGATCTCTTATCAATCCAAGTAAATTAACTTTGACTAATCTATTAACCATACCTTTTTTTCTAAATCCACCATGGAGTATTGAAGTAATAACCTTTCAGTACACGGTTAAAAGTGAAAGAGTACCACTGAACATGAGCACATAATAGGAACAGACCAAGCTTTATTGTTTGGGCTCTTAATGTTTCTCAGGAGAAATTTCCACCAGTGCAGTAAAGAAATTTGTGACACTTAATGTGCCCTTGCAAATCTCTTGCGACCACACTCCTGTTCATTTATTGCTCACCCACGGGCAGCATGTTGGGAAAGAGTTTTGTCTGCTTGCAATATTCCCTTTAATCAGTACCTACTGTCTACCTTTTATAGAACATCACACCATTATACTGTCTTTGGGATAATATAGTGTATGTAGGCACACCAGTGAGCCAAACCTTTAGGAAGGACCATCCTTAAGATGATAAAATCCTGATAATTAATTTTATAAAAATAATCTCTAAACCATCATTAAAGCATTCGCAGCAAGATTATGGATAAAAGTAGAATATAAACACATCAATATACAGTGAACCAAGTTTTTACACCAGACCAAATTTTACTAGTAAAATACACTAGCATGCCAATTTATTAGGTACACCTTGCTAATACTGGGTTGTATCCCTTTTTGTCTTCAAAACTGCCTTTATTATTTGTGTTATGGATTCAAAAAGGAGCTGGATATATTCCTCAGAGTTTTTAGTCCATATGACATGATGAGGATCATGTAGTTGCTGCAGATTTGTCAGCTGCATAATGCAAATCTACCACTCTATTGGATTGAGATCTGGTGACTGTGAAAGACGTATAAATACATTGTCATGTTTAAGACACCAGTTTGACATGATTGAGCTTTGTGACATGGTGTGTTATCCTGTTGGACACAGCCATCAGAAGATGGGTGCACTGTGGTCATAAAGGGATGGACATGGTCGGCAACAATGCTACAATAACAAAGCTGCAATCTGCAAGACTGTGGTGTTGAAACTATGCTCATTTAGTACTAAGGGGCACAAAGTGTGCCATGAAAATATTCTCCACCACATTACACCACCACCACTAGCCTGAACTGTTGATAGAAGGCAGGATGGCTCCATGCTTTCATATTGTTTTTGAAAAAAATTCTGAAAATCCCTGTAGATCATGTGTCTGTGTAGGTTCTCAGTCATCCAGGTAAGGTAGTCTTGAGTGCTTGAAAGAAGTCAACTGCACTTTTTTAGGTTCATGAAGACATTTCACCTCTCATCCAACTGATGGATAGTCAACCCCTAGTGGGGGTTGTCCCCTTGGAGGTGGTGTTGAGGGTCGTTGACCCACTATTAACCTTGTGAGTCATCACATGAGCCAAAGTGTGAAAAAAGGCATGGGCCATTACCATCACCAGGGCCAAGGTCTGAAATCTCTGTAGGATATTGCCCCACCCCACCATCATGTGAGCTATAAAGGTCACCTGAGGCAGGTTTGAGTGGGGGTTGAAGCACAGTGGATCAGCAGTTTCTGTAATACTCAGATCAGCCTGTCTGGCACCAACAACCATACCACATTCAAAGTCACTTCAGTTACTTTTCTTCCCCATTCTGATGCTTGGTTTGAGCTTCAGCAGGTCATCTTGACCTTCTCTACATGCCTAAATGCACTGAGCTCCTGCCTTGTGATTGGCTGATTAGATATTTACATTAACGAGCAGTTGAACAGGCATACATAATCAACTGCCAAGTTGATTAAGGTTTCATATACTGGATGACTAGCTTAAAGAATTTAACTGTAAAAAAAATAAATGGAAAGACTGGTGTAATTTCCTTACAACATGGAGCTCTTTTCCACTACACTGTGGGAAATTTACAAAAAAAAGGCTTTCCCTTGGTAAGAAGGTCAGCATTACAAAACAAGCTAAACGGACATTTGCACTTTATTTTTATTTTATTACGACATGAAACAAACGGCACAGATTTTTGTTTTTAGAGGAATATTTAAATTACCTCCTGTCATTATTCCAGTGTTATCAATGGAGTGCTGTTTTACAAAATCAGCAAAGGATGTAAAATAAAAGACCAAAAAGAAAATTAACTATTTATGACTCCTAGACCCCCTGGGTTTTTTTTTAATCATTTTGTCAAGTAGGGTATATAAATATTTAAGTACAGTTGTGGTCAAAAGTTTACATACACTCATCATGGGCGTGAATGTCATGGTAATTTGGGGTTTTTAATGATTTCTTTGAACTGCTCTTTTTCCAGGGTGGAATGATTGTACAGCATACATTTTTAATGACTTTAAAAAACAAGAATTGGGTGCACAAGTTTGAATTTATTTTGGATTTTTTTCTAATCCACACAGATTCAAAAGTATATATACATCCCAACTAATATTTGGTTAAATGTCTCCTCGATGCTTTTGGTAGCAATCAACAAGCTTCTGGTGTAATTCTGGCTGGATATCTGATCACTTCTCTTGGCAGAATTGGTAGAGTTCATTTACAGTGGGGGGAATCATTATTTGATCCCCTGCTGAATTTGTAATTTTGCTCAATTACAAAGAAATGAACAGTGTCTTTTTTTTATGGTAGTTTTGTTTTAATGGAGAGAGACAGAATATCAACCAGAGATTCAGAAAAAAAAACGCTTGTGCTTAAGTTATACATTTATTTGCATGTCACTGAGTGAAATAAGTATTTGACCCCCTACAACCCAGCCACAATTTTTGCTCCTACAATCAATGAATCAGTTACAGATATGCCTGACCTCAACTCATTATGTGTATGAAGTAACACACAACAAATCAAGGTAATTGTAAAACGATATGAAAGTGTGTGGTTGGGAGACATATCATGAGTATGTTGTTATGTTCAGAATGGCTGCGGCATGGGATGATTTTTAGTGAATGACTTGGCAATTGCTTTTATACACAGATAAAACAATGCTACTGAAATGTAAGTCATTATTAACAGTGAATGTCCACTCCCAGTACGTGATGTACTACTAATGGAAGCAACACACACACAAAATAACAGGGGATTTTCATGGATAATTAATATCTGTTTATTTAAGGTAATCACTAAGGCTCACACTTGAAATGAGAATCGCATCAATACACTACACAAGATTATATTTTCTTAACATTCTTTAAATTATCTAAACATATGTTTCATAAGGCCTTTTCACATACACTTTAGTGCAAATAAAGCGCTCAGTCAGTACTTAAAAAAAGCCTTAATAGGATTTAGTCAGGCACAGCAATGTTTTCTGATTATGACAAATCATTAGGTATGTAGAAGAGTTCATTTAAAAAAAAGAAAAAGAAAAGTTAAATGTCTTTGATCATGAAGGTTCCCTGGATTTATGGTACCATAAAGCCTAGAATTCTGCCATGAAACTGGCCAAGTACAATGGCATCACTTTTTTAGACTTTTAGCCTTTGTTCCCTTTATATGTCTCCATGTCTTTGCTCTTATGTGGATTCAAGCATCAAAATGACAATTTATATTCTTTGAAAAAATAAATTGTCTCGTGGCACCCAGACACTCGGGCAAGTCTAAAGACCTCCCACCTCAGTTGAAATTGTCAGCCTTCAGCATTTAGAGCATTTCCATTTCATTGTACCTGGCTAGTTAGCTTGCAGGTGCTGTAGAGGAGCACTTTCCTATTTAGTTTGGTGATTTAATGGGCGGACATCGCTATGCAGACCACAGCTACACCAGAGAGCAGGATTTGGCCTGTAAGCCTTGATTTTTATACATGTGAGCTCAGTAGTTACTATTATTGATAGAATCTAAAGTACTTGGATTTAATACCCACAACTCTGATCATTTATAAGTGATGTTGTATTACTTGCTTTTACCTTATGTTTATTTGTTTACTATTACATTGATGTTTTTTGGTCAGGTCTAAGGCAAGAGCAGACATGGTATTTTTATATGTGATTTATGTGATTCTGCATCAATAACCTGTCCTTGCTACAAGCTTGCAGACTGTTCTTGGTGCACTTCCTCTTTTACACCCTCTACCTCAGTTTACCTGTACCTATTCAACTACTTTTCATAGCTGTGCCATTATCTGTGTGATTGAGTATGCATGTTTGCATTCCCTTCACAAATGTAGGCATCTTCAATGGGAACTGAAACAAATATTTTTATGTTTAAAAAAAGAAAATAAATCTCACTGTGTAGCTGCTTCATTCACATCTGTACACAGCAGACATTCACACGTTACATTGTGTGTAATTGCCTTTGATACAAAGTGTGTTTCCCATCAGTGCACATGCTCACAGAGATGCTCTGTTACCCATTTGAATTGAGTGACACTGCAGTATGATCAGAAGTCTGAGAGTTTGTGGACCACTGAGACTCCTGGTGGCCAGATTGTTTACCGCAGGCAGGCTGCGTCTTTTACAGACTTCAGTAATTCACTGTGCAACTAAGCGGCCGCCAAAAAGACAGACAGATAATCACAAAGAGAGACAAAACATGCTGAGATAAAACAGCTGTCTGCCATGACCCCCCCTTGCACTTTGCCTTATTCATCGGTCTCATCAGAATGTTCATTTTGTCAGAACTGAGTCCTCGTGCTGTCGCTGTGGGTTTATCAGTTATTTTTAGAGACACACTAACTAGACAAGTGATGTTCTGCACAGCTAGAGAAAATGGGCATATGTTGCTGCACTCACAGGGATATAAGACTAAAGAATACAGTTACTCTCCTCTCCTCTACATGCTTCCTAATTTCCTGTCAGTGAAGTGGATGCAGTTAGAAGAGATGGAGTATAAGCTTTGGAGTCTGATCATGTTCAGCAGCAAGTCCTACACATTATACTCAAACCACAGCATGGATAGCAGATTATTTCCTTTTCTTAAAAGTCATAAGATACTTTTATGTATAAATTTTACTACCATAACTTTTAGGGTTTTTTTTTTTTTACTACCACAACAGCATTTCAGAGTATATTTTACCCCATATGTTTGTTCTCTTCCAGTGTATGTGTAACTAAATCTCTCTATTTCCTCCCTAAGAATGGTCTTAACGGGTTACACCTCGCCTCTAAAGAAGGCCATGTCAAAATGGTCTTGGAATTACTACATTCTGGCATTGAGCTGGAAGCAACTACAAAGGTAATTTTTGTTCTCTGTATGTTTGCAACGTAACAGAAATAAGTGAACCATGTTAACTGCCACACTTTCCCAAAACCTGTCTTAATTTACTATTTTAACTCAGGGCTTGTTCAGTTGAGTTGTAAATAGTGAGACCAGTGGAGAACTACACTTGCAATACCGATACACTATTTTTATGTACTAAAATGCTTTCTTTACTAACTCACACCTGTATGTTTCTACAAAGTCATACTGTACTTGTCTTGTTTTACTTTAAAGCTTTATTTTGCATCATTATAAACACAATCTGAATGTTTTTACATTTATAGTGAAGGTATTTATTGTTGAAAAACTAAAGGAACTAAAACAAAGTTTTGCTTTAAGTCAGTATGGCTTTTTAAATCTTATCTACACTACACTAGATACAGACTAGAAACATTTCACTGTTGAGTTCTCAGTGTAGAGATCTAGGCCATTAGGCTGCAATAATTGCCCTCTCACTCACTTTAATTTTCTTTTCTCGCCTTCTCTGTGGTTTTTTATGTGACCTCTAGAAAGGGAACACTGCTCTCCATATCGCAGCACTGGCGGGGCAGGAGAAAGTGGTGGCTGAGCTTGTCAACTATGGTGCCAATGTTAATGCCCAGTCACATGTGAGTCACCCCAAGCTGTGTCCAAGGGTCGAACCAATGAGCCAAGTTTGCTGAGTGTGTGTGTGTATGCGTGCATTTGTGCATGTTTTGTCTCTGTTGAATATATGTCACAGCAGCTGATAAGTAACTTCTATGTATATTTATATACAGTATCTGCACTGATAAACGTGTGTACGTCTGTGTCCTGGAAAAGATAAGCACCTGTTTTGTATCCAGTACAGTGCAAAAGTAAAATGATTAAAAAGGCAAAATGAAGATGCTTTTAAAATTGATACACTGAACAATTTTTAATCATCATTTCATTTTTTTAAAAGTGCAGTCGAAAAAATTCTGGACGCGCTTAATAACCAACGGGCTGGATTGTTCTGGGCATTTTGGACAACTTGCCAAACTTTGGCTGCATCAGTGTCTTTTATCCATTCATGTAATCCTAGGCTAACTCCATAATGGTTGGATCAGGGCTCTATGGGTGCTATGAAAACAGTTATTCATGACTCACGCTTTACTTAGGATTGTTGTTCATAACCCCTCTATCGCAACATCCAAATTACCTTAAACTTTTGCACAGTAGTATACATATGTATGCAGATGTGTGTTTGTTTTCTGACTTCACCATTTGCAGTATAGGTGGATGTCCATGTCTTGTGTGTTGTTGCATTAGTAACGCTACATAATGTATTTATGCCCCAACAGAAAGGGTTCAGTCCTCTCTATATGGCAGCACAGGAGAACCATTTAGAGGTGGTCAAATTTCTGCTCGAAAATGGTGCCAATCAAAGTCTCCCAACTGAGGTATGTGTCTTCAAACAGGTTGCTTAATTATTGGGGGTTTCCTGAGTAAGCACACTGATATTTGAGCATTTACTTGCTCAAATATCATGTGTGATTTGTGAAAGACACTATCAGAAACTGTAGGATGTGTAGAGTAGTCAATAATGGTGCAAATGAGAGTGGTTTTAGCAAAGTGAAAAACTGCTAGCAAAATTGGCACAAACACTGATATGCATCAAAGGAATTTTTTTGAAGTAGTTTTGTCTATACCTGAGTCTTAGAATCGTATTTCTTTAATCAACAATAAAAAAAACCCAGCAGATGCAAAAGCCAGTTATAATTGTCAACAAGCATAGTGGGATTATGTAATTACAATGAATATGTAAGTAATTTATTAAGTGTTTTTGATACAACAAAAGGAAATTGTCATGCAAGAGGATATAACATCTCATTCTAGAACTGCTCAAATAATGTAAAATAACATTGTCTCGAACATGCCTTCTCCTTTTATCATACCTGGTCTCATTCCATTTTGTTTTGGCCTTCTTATTCAGCCATTTCTGTCTTATTCTTGTTCACTCACCTCTTAATCCCCCAACAGTTACCGTTTAATAGCACAAAAGGCTCATCATTTTAAGATATTAATGCCACAGCAGCAATAGTTCCTTAGCCTCCTCTGTACCACAGTACCTTTTGTGTAACCTATAAAGGCACACACTTAAATCAGAGAGTGTTGCACACTGTTTTAACTGTAAGAGTCCTACAAACAAAATACTTGCAGTCTATTTTTAGTAACAAAAAAGTGGTTCATCCTTTAATTAACCTCCTCTTCTTTTTCTCTCTTCTCTGTTTCTCTTCTGCTCATTGTTCCCTCCCTCAGGATGGCTTCACTCCCCTTGCAGTGGCCCTCCAGCAGGGCCACGAAAACGTGGTGGCACTGCTCATTAACTATGGCACCAAGGGCAAGGTCCGCCTCCCTGCACTCCACATCGCTGCAAGAAACGATGACACGCGCACCGCTGCAGTTCTCCTGCAGAACGACCCTAACCCCGATGTTCTTAGCAAGGTATGCATTCACTGAGAATGTGTAAACTAAAGGGCGGGTTCATTTGCAATATGACAGTCGAAAACAAAATATGTTGCATGAGCATAAAAAATTTAGCTCATGAGGAAATTATTTCAATGAATTATACACATTTAAGAACAATTCTTTACTCTTCTGCCTTGTTTTATCTGTAAACCACCTTGTAACCTTGTTTTTAATTGTAAAAGTCCTTATTTAAACTCTGCTTGCATATTCCCGGTCTCTCTCTCTCTCTCTCTCGCTAGACTGGTTTCACACCTCTCCATATTGCAGCTCATTATGAAAACATGAGTGTAGCCCAGCTGCTGCTGAACAGAGGAGCGAATGTAAACTTCACCCCCAAGGTCAGTTTAATATTATAGAAGAGAACACGTTGCTTTTCTATACATTTACCTACATTCAAAAGCTTTTAATATATACATAGCTGGGACACTGGCACACTGATGAATTATAAAACTGACTTATTTATTGCCTTTGATTGTTTAGAATGGCATCACGCCCCTTCATATAGCCTCCAGGAGGGGCAACGTAATGATGGTCAGGCTACTGCTGGACAGAGGAGCACAGATTGATGCCAAAACTAAGGTACTGTACCTTTCAGCTACATCTTAACATCTTCTACATTTCCCAGCCTGATTTGCTAGTTTCTTAATCTGTACTTTATGATGTTTATTGCTTATCTAATTTGCTTCACTCCTCTCTTTGTAGGATGAGCTTACTCCTCTCCACTGTGCAGCTAGGAATGGTCACGTTCGCATTATTGAGATCCTGCTAGAACACGGTGCTCCCATCCAGGCTAAAACCAAGGTAGATGGATTTCATGAAATATTGCAATCACAATGGCTGATCCATGGAGGTATGCTCTTTAGAGAAATGGAATGAAAGTTGGTAGAAGCAAGACAAAATACATGTGTGTGAATGAGAGGGAGACTGGTGTAAAAGTGAAGCTACAAGGAGTAGATTTAGTGAAGGTAGATGAGGTCAACCATCCAAAGCAGCAGACAGTGCACAAGAGAGGCAAAGAGCAGGTGGAGATGAGTGTCGGGGTGATTTGTGACAGAAGGATAGCAGTAAGAGTGAAAGGGAAGGCTTACAAGATGGTAGTGAGACCTGCTATGATGGATGGTTTGGAGGCAGTGGCACTGACAAAAAGACAGGAGGCCGAGTTGGAGGTGACAGAGTTGAAGATGTTAACATTTTCATTGGGAGTAACCAGAATCAACAGGATTAGAAATTAATGTATAAGAGAGACAGGTCAGTTTGAGCAGTTTGGCGACAAGGTTAGAGAGGCAAGGCTGAGATGGTTTGGGCATGTTCAGAGGAGGGATAGTGGATATATTGGACAAAGGATGATGAATATGGAGCTGCCAGGCAGGAGGAAAAGAGGAAGACCTCAGAGGAGGTTCACGGATGTAGTAAAGGAGGACATGAAGAAGGTTGGTGTGACAGAAGAGGATAATAGGAATAGGGTGAGATGGCGGCAGATGATCCACTGTGTCAACCCCTAAAGGGAAGAAGAAGAAGAAGCAAGCACTATGGCTTTCTGTTTCATCAGTGTGGAGTATTTTCCACATTTAGCTACTAACAGAATCCCATGATCAGTCAGTCAATGACAACTTACAATTTGTGTTCTTTTTTTCTGACAAACTTCTGAGTTTCAAAAGCCCTGGATCTGAAGATATTGCTGAATTTGCGTTGATCATACCCACTTTGCATGCAGTTTCCTTGGCATCAGAAACTTGAAACTTATTGACAATAAACTTTAAACAATCACAAACCTGTCTCCTATGGTAAATGGACTGGAAAGTGCACTTCTCTCTTCGTCTCATTCCCCTATTGACACAGTGCTTTTATTCTGTGTTTAAGCACTTTGTCTAATGTTTGCATGCACCAACATTACACAGTTGATTACTGGAGTCCCTAAACACTCTAGTGATAAGGGGCAACTTGGAGTTCAGTACCTTGTGAAAGGGGGCAGGGATCTAGGGATTGAACCACCAACCTTCCAGTTAGTAGACAACCTGCTCTACCTCCTGAGCCACAATCATTCTTATTCTGTTCTCTCCTACAGAACGGTCTGTCCCCCATCCACATGGCAGCTCAGGGGGATCACATGGACTGTGTCAGGCAGCTACTCCAGTACAACGCTGAGATTGACGATATCACACTAGATCATTTAACTCCTCTTCATGTAGCAGCCCACTGCGGTCACCATCGCATGGCCAAAGTTCTCCTAGACAAGGGGGCCAAAGCTAATGCACGGGCACTGGTGAGTAACTGTTTTCTTTAGATCATTCCTATTAAATTACTGTGGAAAGTTTGAGGAAATCAATTTGATCTTTACGGCATTCCTGCATTCTAGGATCTTATGTTAATGAGGAACTAACTGTAGCAGTAATTTTAGTATAAAGCCCTTTGGATGTCCTGTTTTTGAAAGATGAAATAAACTCAGGTCACTTTGCTTTGTCTTCCATTCTTAAATTAGTTATGGTTGTTGAGAGTTTAGCAAACTTATAAATTACTAAAAACTACATTTTTCAGTAATTTTTAGTTGAAAATTTATAGCTCATGAATGAACCGAAAGGTCAAAAAGCATCAAGTCTGTGATTATTTGTGAGCTAATTTTTTACTATTTTCTCTTATGTTTGCAGAATGGCTTCACACCTTTGCATATTGCTTGCAAGAAGAACCACATGCGGTCCATGGACCTGCTACTTAAGCACTCTGCTTCCTTAGAGGCTGTCACAGAGGTAGGATGGTGTGACCACGAGGGAAAGATTCTGAAAATTAACAAATACTTATCCTGATGTGCAAGTGTTTATGGTCGTTAACACAGCTAATCACACTGTCCTCAGCTGTCTAAATTGCTGTCACCATCATTGATAGTAATCCATGTAGGCCAGCCAGAGGTAGCTAATGAGCTTGAATGTAACTTGATTCATTTATAATGCATGAGTTTTGATGTGCTTTTCCTGTCTGGTTTTGTTCACAGTCTGGTCTCACTCCTCTTCATGTAGCAGCATTCATGGGCCATCTGAACATAGTGAAAAACCTGCTCCAAAGAGGGGCTTCACCCAATGCTTCCAATGTGGTGAGAACTGCTTTTCTCATCTCAGAACAAAACAAGTTGAATCCAACTAAAAGGGGAATAAAGTCAGTCCTTTAGAGAACTATTTTGCAAAATGCATATTAAATAATAATTAACTACCGGATTACTGAAATTAAAAGGCTAATCTGAACCATGGCCCTTAGTACGACGAAGGTGAATTAAAACAAGATTTATTTAGAATTAGAAAAACATATTCATGTATGTGGTTTTTTTATGTGCTATTGTTACCTATTGCTATTGTTGGATCAACTGAAAATGTCAGTATACATCTGGACAATTATATACACATTTGGGGTGCTATTATGTAATTTGAGTATTACCTGTATTTATCTACATCAGAAAGTGGAGACTCCCCTCCATATGGCCTCCAGAGCAGGACACTGTGAAGTCGCTCAGTTTCTGCTGCAGAATGCAGCACAAGTGGATGCCAAGGCTAAGGTACAAGCTGAGTAGTTTTACCTTATTCATCACCCAAAGCAAACTTACAAATGATTTCACATTAAAAAATGTAGGCTGCATAAAGCCTGACTCTTGTACATAATGACTACATGTAAGTGGAAGGTTTGATTGGGGGGCTGGTTGGTACTGATATTTAATTTCCCCCTGCTCAGCTGTATCTTCTTTCCTACTTGAACTAAACTCAGTGTCCTCTGTGTCCAGGATGACCAGACACCTCTACACTGTGCAGCCCGTATGGGCCATAAGGAGCTTGTCAAGCTGCTCCTTGAGCACAAGGCCAGCCCTGACTCAGCTACAACTGCAGGTCACACACCCTTACACATCGCAGCACGTGAAGGACATGTCCAAACTATTCGAATATTATTGGATGCTGGAGCGGAGCAAATAAAGATGACAAAGGTAAAATCAGAATCAGGATTAATGCTCAGTTAGTGCAGACCGTGGTTCATTGCTAACTGAGCCACTTCTGGCAAAAGGTGACTTTTGAGTCTACTTTTAACTTTTAATTTCTGCTCTGTCATACACTGAATTAAAATAAGTGTAAGGGCATTTTCCATTGAGTTTTATATCTGTTAGATATAAGCACATATTTACATACAATAAAACCCCAAATTCAAAAACATTACGGTGTACAATTGCAACTGAATGTTTGACAAACATCTCAGTCTTTTTTTTTTCTTCTTCTTCTTTTAAGCAGAAAGGTTTCACTCCCCTCCATGTGGCCTCCAAATATGGAAAGGTAGATGTGGCTGAACTCCTTCTGGAAAGAGGAGCCAACCCGAATGCAGCTGGGAAGGTGAGCTAGTCTGTACTTTTGTTCACCACTCTTGACAAGCCTGTGAGGAGCAGTCCAACCTGAAAGCTTGACCCCACTGTGATAATTTTGCTTTCAACTGATTGATAGATTACCATGGTATGTGTTTCATATATATGTGTTTTTGTGTGTGTGTGTATGTGTGTGCGTCTGTGGGTTATATATGTGTACATGCATATGTGTGTGTGTGTGTGTTTGTGGTTAACAGAATGGTCTGACACCCCTTCATGTGGCCGTCCATCACAACAACCTGGATGTTGTTAAACTCCTGGTCAGCAAGGGAGGATCTGCACACAGCACTGCCCGAGTAAGATGTTCACATATGTGTGTGCACATTACAGGCAGGCCAACATAACCTGCCAATCTGTGACTGACAAACATACAAAACAGGCTAAATGAGAGTGATTCTCAAGCATACATTCACTTTCATAGCAAACCTTTTACTCGCAAGTGCTTTCTTAAAAACAGCATTTAAGTTTTATGCTGGAAGAATAGCGATGTCTACTTTTTTTGTATCTGTATGTCCTTGTTTCTCTCCACAGAACGGATACACTCCCCTTCACATAGCAGCCAAGCAGAACCAGATGGAGGTGGCCAGTTGTCTTCTTCAGAATGGGGCATCACCCAATGCTGAGTCCCTCCAAGGCATCACGCCTCTACACCTGGCTTCACAGGAGGGACGGCCTGACATGGTGGCTCTGCTTATTTCCAAACAGGCCAATGTAAATCTAGGAAACAAGGTATAAGATTAGAATGGACCAAATGTAACAATCCTAAAGAGTGAAGTTTAATTTCTGTAGTTTTATTTGTGTGTGTGTGTTTTTTTTTAATTATTAGATTAATATACTATCCAAACAGTAGATAAACTATTGTTTTAAAAAAATAAAATAAAACCTTGGTCATTCTTTTCAGAATGGACTGACCCCTCTGCATCTTGTGGCCCAGGAGGGTCACGTGGGCATCGCAGACACGTTGGTCAAACAGGGGGCCTCTGTTTACGCCGCTTCACGGGTAAGTTACATCACCTTCACCGGATACACATAGTGATTATGTGTGACGAATTGAAAAGATGGCATGGACTCATCTTAGTGCTCTGCTGATAGTCCATATGGCACTGACTGGAAGACATTATTATTGGAAGAATTATAGAATCTAAAGTTTGATTTTGAGTTTTGCCATGCAAATCTACAAAATGCTCCCAAAACCAACAGAAGTTCAGCAGAGAGTTATTTTTCTCGATTAAAATTTGCTGCCTTTTTGTCTTTATACATTCTTGTGCTCCAAATGACTTGACACATATTTACACAATATTTAGACTGATAATTAGAGGGTATCACTAAAACAACTAAACAACAGCTTGCTGTCTTTTTCTCTTTGTCCCAGATGGGCTACACACCCCTTCATGTGGCCTGTCATTATGGCAACATCAAAATGGTGAAGTTCCTTCTGCAGCAGCAAGCTCATGTGAACGCCAAGACCAGGGTAAAATTCTTTGTCAGCACTCCTTTTTTAATCAGATTTTTTTTTCTTCTTTTGTCCATATAAGCTTCCTTTTTGCCTTTCTTTTTTGCTCCAGATGGGCTACACCCCGCTGCACCAGGCAGCCCAGCAGGGCCACACAGATATTGTCACGCTTTTGCTGAAACATGGAGCCCAACCCAATGAGATTACCTCGGTGAGACACTTTTACGAATCCCTTCCTACACATGTGATTTTTTTTTCTTTGTCAGCTTCCTTTCTACATACACAATGTATATATCAAAGTCAAGACTATTTTTTACTATTTTAGTTCTTGTGACTCTCATTTCTCATTGCAATAAGATTTGGGTTTTTTTTTTAGTGTGTCCTCTTGGCTAGATTTCCCCAACCAAAACTCCAGTTGAATCCTAGTATGTCTGTCCATTTATTTTACATCAGTATTTTTAATTTTTGATACTTTATACTTATACTCCACTACATTTCAAAGAAAACATTGTTCTTTTTACATCACTACATGTACCTGACCTGCTTTAATTACTACTTAGATTTTAAATTAAGATTATGACATACACAATGTATGAAAGACCTGTGAGACACTGTGTATTACCTAGTAATTAAAGACCAAAATTTCTTATTTGTTGCTTTTCCTTTCATTAGTTTTAATAGTTTAGAGTTTTGGAACTGTGTATATCTATTTTGGATACTGTTTTTGTTGCAGTCTGTAGGATTGCTCTTATTTCATATGAATATCAGTTAACCCTTTACCTTCATAAAATCTCATTTAAAAAAAGAAAGCCTATGGAAGTGCACCACTCTACATTTATCTGCATTTTAACTTAATGCATTATGTGCTTTTTCATTTTGTTTTGCTCCTGTAAGCTTTATCACTTCTTGATGTTATCAAGGAAAAATATTATATTATTATAGGATTTTTTTCTTTACAACGTTCAGTTCATTGAGGTTTGCAGGCATTCGTTTATGCACAGCTCTCTTGTGGTCCCACCACAACATTTCAGTCGGGTTGAGGTCTGGACTTTGACTGGGCCATTGCAACACACATGGTATACAGAGGAGTTTAAAGTTGACTCAATGACTGCAAGGCGCCCAGGTCCTGTGGCTGCAAAACAAGCCCAAATCATCACCCTTCAACCACTACTGTGCTTGAGGTGTTTGTGTTTGGTTTTTGCCAAATATGGTGCTGTCCATTATGGTCAAACATCTCCACTTTGGTGTCATCTGTCCAAAGGACATTGTTCCAGAAGTCTTGTGGTTTGTTCAGATGCAACTTTGCAAACCTAAGCTGTGCTGCCATGTTCTTTTTAGAGAGAAGAGGCTTTCTTCTGGAAACCTTTCCAAACAAACCACACTTGTTCAGTTTTTTTCTAAATGTACTGTCATGAGCTTTTAACATTTAACATGTTAACTGAGCTCTGTAGAGTCAGAGATGTAGCTCTTGGGTTTTTTGCAGTTCCTCTGAGCGTTGCAGAGAATTTGCTACAATGTCCACTCCTGGGAAGATTGTGGCATTGTGTCTTTACACACCTGACTGCTCGAGACCAGCAAACTGTCAAAACTTCTACTTTTACAGAGATGGTCACATGTGCTGATTATCAGTTAATCAAGTGTAGCACCTAGCTGCTACTTATCCTCTTATTTCCTATGGAAGCAGTAAAGGTGTACTTAGGTTATCACAGGACTGTGAAAACTTTCTTTTTCCCATGACTGTATGTTTTCTACAGGAAAGAATAAACTGCATAAAATCTGTGGAAATGTTTTTAGTAATTTTTATCATCTGTCTCTGTATAGAATGGGACGTCTCCCCTGGGCATTGCTAAGCGGCTGGGTTACATCTCTGTCATTGATGTGCTCAAGCTGGTAACCGAGGAGTCGGTTTCTGCGGTGAGCATGGTTCACCCAGTTACACCGATACATGAAGAAGAAACCTTGATGCACCATTATCAGATGTTCACTCAGCTAACTCTCTTTTCCTAATCACATTCAGCTCCCTCAGTGCTTAGAAATTAATTCCCATTTTGGTTCTCCACAGATCACAACAGAGAAGCATCGGATGAGTTTCCCCGAAACTGTAGATGAGATTTTGGATGTTTCAGAGGATGAAGGTAGGTTATCTAATTTGATTATGTTAAAAACATCAACTGTGCAGCTTTGATAATTAACTTTCAGCTCTGATTTTGGTAGACGACGACTGCATGGGAAGTACACTGACATATCGAAGTACCACCATGAATTTGACTGTATAAATGCGACTGTTTATAACACCCTTTTCCCTTTGTCTTGTAGGGGTTGCCCAGCTAACGTTAGGTAGGATTGTGTCTGTATCTCTGCCTTGTCCAGTCCGGTGGCTCATGAACTTGTGCCTTCATTGCAGTTGCACTTTCTCATTTTCTCTGTGTGTCACTAATTGTCTTTCTAATCAGTTCTACTCTTGACTCCAGCCCTGTTTGTTATTCTCTATTTTCTCTGTCTTATCTTTATTCTCTCCTATTCTCCCTCTTGTTCAGAGATTTATTTTTTTTAAAAGTCTGTTTTTCATCAGCATGTAGTCACAACATTTTCCTTTTACCAGCACATATCTGGTCATGGATCTATCACTGACAGAACTCCAGTATTTCTGCATTTAAAAAGATAAATGGCTCCCTTCCAGTGCACCATTGCTGTTACTCCTGCCTTTTACAGTGTAATTGATCCATAAGCTGATTAAACACATACTGTGCCACAGCTGTGGCACTTTCCTGCAAACAGCTGTTGTTTATGCAGTATGCATCTGCTTTAAAGAATCTCAAAATTAAACCAAATTCTAATCTTTTTTAACACATTTTGGAAGCATTTTCTCATAAATTTCATTTTGCAATGTGTTTTGTTGTTGTTATACATGTTTAATTTGATCACTTTTTTTCCTTCTTTAACATTTTTTTTTTGTTTTCCTGAACAGCTTATACGAATGGGTGCTAAACTGTCTGTGGTTTATAGTTTACTCTTGTTGTTATGAATATTATTTTAGTATCATTCCTATTTAATAATTAAGGTATTTTCTCCTACACAGAAACAACCATCACCACATGTGATTTCATCTTTAATGGGCATGCTCACTAAAAAAGCTGTCACCAGGTGCCTTGCAGTTTGCTGTCCATGCAGTGTCCTAAACTGTGTTGATATTCACTGTCTTACCAATCCTCTTCTTTCACTACTTTGGTTTCCATCGGCTCTGGTTGTTGTTGGTTTGACTCCATTGCTTGGACTAAAATGTTTGGAACTGCTTTGTGGCCATTTTTTTCTGTGGTTTGGTGAAGGGATGGGAAGGATGGTAGAGTCAATAATTACTGTTTTCATCTAAGGATTAAATCAATTGACATTTAAATTTGAAGTGGAGAGGTCAACGTTTTGAGTCCATTTATCATAAAATACATTTTGAAACAAGTTGAAATGTATTGAGATAAAATTTAAATCTACTGGAAAAAATTTTCCTTGATCTAAGAAACATCTTAGAATTGGGATTGGAACAAGTTTACCTCATATTCCCCTGGTGTCATCCTTTTCTCTCTTACTTCCTTATGTGCTCCTTGCAACCTGTTCCTTGCCACGTATTTTTCTCTTTTCTCCTTTTCTGCCTTCCCTCTAAACTTTTTTTTTAATCTTGCCCACAGGAGACGAGTTGCTGGGGATGGATGGAGCACGTTATTTGAAGCTTGATGATTTTAAGGACCAGGATGATGACTTTCTCTCCCCAAAGAAGACCCTCAGAGAATTCGAGGGCGGCACGGGCACCACGTAAGTCAGTGTGTAGTGTCTCATGATGAGGAGTCTGTATGTGAAGAATACCTAATATAATATTATTGAAAAAGAAATTAGAGCTGGTGATTAAATTACTGACATAGTTCAATTATCATTGCCTTAGATTATGAAAAGCAACAGAATGAGCTCATATGATTTTAATAGAATTTCTACTGCAGAGTCATATTCAGCCACAGCTTCTTGTCTTACCTTATTCCTGCCTCCTCTTCGACAGGCCATATTCTCCTGCTATTCCCAGAATCCCCTGTGTGTCACCAGAGACAGTTATGCTGGATCAGGTATGCTTAACTCGTGACTAAGTGTAGATTTGTAAGCATTTGTTACTTTATCCTTTCCTCCTGAGACCCAAGCCCTTGTTTGCATACATTTCTAATGTCTCCTAGCTATTTGGGATTAGTTTGACCTGATAAGTATATAAACTAAGCTTCCTCTTTGAACAAGAAGTCATTACTTTGTTACATACTTTAAAAAAAAAAAAAGTATGTCCTTGTATGGGGACAGTTGGTTTATTTTACAGCAACACAAGAAAGTCAACATTGCTTAACAAAACATAAAACACTTTATTGTGCAAAATGAAGTGTTCTTTCTATATTGTCTTCTCTCTGCTGCATGTTTTTTTTTTAATCATCTTCTTCTCTTTCTATCTCGATCCTTCCCTCCCACTTTTCTCTGGCTTAATCTTTTCAGTCATGACTGTTTTACTGCCTCAATTTCTAACTGTCTTCCGTTTTTCTTTCTCTCCCTGACCTCAGCACACCCCTGTCCCCTTGCCAAAAGAGTATGATGAAGATTCTCTTATCCCAAGCAGTCCGGCTACTGAGACTTCAGACAATGTCAGCCCCGTAGCCAGCCCTATTCACACTGGGTGAGTTATTAAAACATTTTGCTGCCTGTTAAACCACATTTTAAAAATTATATTTATGTTAAATTGTGTCGGTCATTGATGCTGCTTGTCAAGTTTATTATTATTGAATGTGTTTTGGCAGACTGTAAAATTACTGGTTCCAAAAGAACTGAATTTTAACTCAGGTAACCTAAAAAGGTTGCTTTGTTAAAAACCTGTAATGATGGCCCTGTGTTTATGACTAAATTGTCATTCCTAATGAAAAAAAAAGATTTTGGAGCAGGAAGGCCTATTCACAAACTCTACAATCGGGATAAATATTACTTCACAGATTTTGCTTGTGCATAAATGGAAGAACAGTTTGTCCATGAGCTGCAGGGTTGGATGTTCAGTGTAGGGGTGGATCTGTCTGAGAAACTAGAACACTGCTTTCCTATATCTTAATCTAACTACAATTTACAAAATTGCTTAAACGCTAATGTCAATGACACTTGAAACTAGCGACTGATTCCATAAATTCATCAGGAAAGAGTCTACTGAGGTGTTAATTCATGTGACAAGTAGCATCCTTTTCTAATAGACTTCTATAAAGTCACCTTAAGGCTTTTCGCAGTGGGTGAATGAGAGACAAAACAATTAAAAGTGCTCTGTAAACTACTGTGAAAAAAGGCATAAGTGAATGAACCTCAGACAATCCAAATTACAGATATGAAGATCTTTGATTTACAGAGACTGTATTCCAGCAAGTTCCAATACACTTAATAATAATACACTTTAATGTATTAATTCTAAAAGAGTCATCATTTACTGTATATATAGCTCAGCGAGTCAGCTTTTGAAAAAGTGAGTGTATAACACCTGTATTAAGCCGCCTGTATAATGCAGGATCCAGCTGAATGGGGCTCTATTTCAAATCTTTTCACATCATTCTTGCTGAGCATCACTGCAAATCACCCGCTCTCCCCTGTCATATCCAGACAAGCAAATGAAAAGAACGCCTACACAGTCAATTGATGTCTTCTTTATGAATAGCATAAAGCATGAGCAGGGAAAGCAGATCAATTCAAAACACTGCTAAATAAACAGCAAATGAATAATCCGTTCCTGTCTCATACAGCTGGAGGAGT
Source organism: Heterochromis multidens (assembly GCA_015108495.1). Taxonomy (NCBI): domain Eukaryota; kingdom Metazoa; phylum Chordata; class Actinopteri; order Cichliformes; family Cichlidae; genus Heterochromis; species Heterochromis multidens. The sequence goes on from VUQS01069049.1 coordinate 29,826, forward strand.
TCCCTCAGGAAAGTCCAGTCATTTTTTTTTAATGCTTTGTTTCTGTTCTGTTTTATTTATTGCTAAATGTGTTTTGATAAAATAAAGTTTAAATGTTGTTAAATTAATGTCACTGTTTGACTCAGCTTCCTGGTGAGTTTCATGGTGGATGCTCGAGGAGGCTCCATGCGAGGCAGTAGACACCACGGCCTACGAGTGATCATCCCTCCTCGAACCTGCGCTGCGCCAACACGCATCACCTGCCGTCTCGTTAAACCCCAGAAACTGACCACGCCTCCTCCACTAGTGGAGGGGGAGGGCCTCGCTAGCCGGATAATCTCCCTGGGGCCATCCAGTATGCAGTTCCTTGGGTAAGTCAAACTTTTCTTTGGTCTATTTATTGTGTTTGACCACTATAATTTACAATTAAAGCGAAATACTTTTGTGTGTATGCCTATATGTGTATTTATTTGTCTAGCTCTCAATGGTCTCTCCAAGACACTTATTATTGTGCCATTTAATGGACATAGCTAGATCATGATAGTGCATTTCAGAGAGTACCTGTAAAATGCGTAAGAAAATAATTAAGTCGCTCTGTTTGCATGGGCATAAACATAAGTAATTTAAAAATGACCTATCACAATGTAAAGCTATAAAGAATATGGGGATCTCATCATCTAGGGTGCATAATATCTTAAAAAGATTTTGAAAATCCAGAGAAATCTCTGTACACAAAAGACTGGGTTGAAAACCAATACTTAAAGGCCCACAGTCATGCGTAGCTCATGTATTAAACAGTTCTGAAAACCATTGTCCCTGAACACTGGTCATTGCTGAATCAACAAAGTGAAATCACAACCATGCAAAGAGAAACATATAAAAAGATTCAGAAACATGTCTTTTGAGGCTGCAAGCTCATTTAAAAAGGCCCAGGATGAAGTGTAAATCTTTCCTGTGGTCTGACCAATCATTATCTCACATTCTTTCTGGAAACCATGGATGCTGCATCTTCTAGGCTAAAGAGGAAAGGAATCACCCAGCTTTTTATAAAAATGCAGTTCAAAAGGTTGTGTATTCGTGAAAATGGCATTGGTAACTTGTAGTGTTAATGTTAAATGATATACACAGGTTTTGGACCTGCATATGCTGCAGTCCATATCTTTTTAGGGAAGTTCTTGTTTATTTCAGCTAGACGATGCCAAATCACATTCTGGCTCAGTAGTTAAACTGACATGGTTCTAAACCGGCTGGCCTGCAGTCTAGACTTGTCATCAATTAAAATGTTTTGGCACATTGTGAAATAAAATAATAGCACAGAGCAGGCCTCAACCTGACGAGTGCCAAATCAGGCAAGTAGGGGAATTCATTTTGCTTTCAAAACTACAGCAATGAGTCTTCTCTGTTCCCAAACGCATGTAGATTGTTGTTGAAAGAAGAATTGATGCAATGTAGAGGAAAACATGCCCCTGTCCCGCCTTTTTTGAAACATGTTGCTGGCATCAAATAAACACTTTGATGTATTTTCTTTTTTTTATTTTCTATTACTTTAAATTTACATTTGCAAATCATTCCGTTCTGTGTTTATTTACATTTTCTACAGGATCCCAACTTATATGGAAACAGGTTAGTGCAGACAGATGAAGGAATACATTTTTATGCACATTCTTGTTTCCTTCACAGACCAGTGATAGTAGAAATCCCTCACTTTGCCTCATTGGGACGAGGAGACAGAGAGCTTGTGGTCCTTCGCAGTGAGAACGGCTCGGTCTGGAAGGAGCATCGCAATCGCTATGGCGACGAAGTGCTGGAAACTATTTTGAATGGCATGGATGAAGGTCAGTTGTATGGTAATGGATGTCCCCTATCCAGGAAGCCTTGAGTGGTTGCAGATAAGTCACTATTAATCTTGATGTATGCCCCTGGAGTTACAGAAGACAAGCACAGGAAGGTTGTTTTTTTTTAAACACAGAAGCTGCCTCAGCTACCCTTCCTCTCTTTTCATTCCCTCTTTATCTCTTTTCTCCATTTATCTCCTCTCTTTCACCCTAACATAGACTTGGAGAGTCAAGAGGAGCTGGAGAAGAAGAGAATCCGTCGAATTATCTCCACAGACTTCCCCCTGTATTTTGCAGTAGTGTCTCGCATACAGCAGGAGAGTGATCTCATCGGTCCAGAGGGCGGTCGGCTGACCAGCAAGCTGGTACCCCAAGTTGAGGCCATCTTTCCTGAGACTGCTGTCACCAAGAGAGTGAGGCTGGGACTGCAGGTAAGAAGATGAATTGAGTAGAGGTTTTGCACATGTACACCTTTCATAATTGCTTGAATGTTCATTATTTAGTTTGAAGACTCAAAAACACAAGAACAGATGTTTGAATTGGAAAACAACTGAGTCTGTGCCAACATGTTTGCCTGTGGCCTCAATTTCTGTTTGTGTTGCTTTAAGTCTCTGAGTTGAGATTTGACAGATTTCATGTCATGAAGTTGATCTTCTGTCTGTTTGACCAATGAGTCTGAATACGTAGGAGTTTTGTTATCAGTCATGGAGACCTGACATGCATGCTGTAGACAGATTGATTTATTTCAGTATTATGAACCTTGATGCCAGAAGGAAGTTCATCACTTGTCATTTGAGATATTGCATCAAGTAGTAAATCCATCTTTCATTCAGTATTTTGTGATGTAGGATCAGTTAGTACTGTAAATCGTACATTTTTAGAGTTAATTTTTCTTGCCTTGCACTTCCTGTAGTGATTTTTTTCATCACAATAAATTTGCTTTGGTTTTTTCAACAATTTTTAATCTTTGAATGTAAGAATTTCATTGATAGAATTGGTTTAATATAGAAAACAAAATATGTTTTAGTATAAAATTTACAAAATGTACCTGCTTATAGACCTGACCTAAGGATCACCTCTAGTGTTTGCAACACGTAGTGTCTGTCCTGCCAAACAGGAGCTTTTGGCAAATGTATGACTGGCTGTTACTCATCCAGACCTCTGCAGACACCCATATAGGAACTTGGCACACACTCATGCTGACTGATCTCTTTTCACACTACACCTCCACTTAGCTTTGTTTTCCATGACGATTATGAAGGATTATGGCTTCTTCATTTCCGTTGCTTGGTCACTTCAGTATACATTGTTTACATTGTTTGTCATGGCACTGATGTTATGTAAGCAGGTTGCATGAGTTTTGCTTTGCCTTATGCTGGTCTGTTTTCCTTTTTATCCAGCCATTCGTCACTCCTCAGTTCCCTGATTTAAGTTGTGAGCCACACTGACCGAGCTGATGCACTGATCTGAGTTTATGAATTTGTTGCATGTGTGAGTATGGCTGGGAGATGTTTTAGTCTATTGCACATATGTTTTGTTTTGCTTTTTTGTTTTGTTTAATTATTTCCCTGCCTATGTACTATCCTTTTGGACCTTCTGTTATGTTTTATTTGTGCTTGAGTTTATCTTTCACATTTTTCATGTATTCAGCCTTCTCCTCCTGCCTTTTCATCATGTTCTCAGTGTCCTTTTTTGCCCTTACCACTTTAACGTCAGGCACAACCAATCCCTGATGAACTGCTGACCAGACAACTTGGTAATCAGGCGACCTTCAGCCCAGTGGTCACCATCGAACCGAGGCGACGCAAATTTCACCGTCCAATTGGATTGCGCATTCCTTTACCACCATCCTGGAGGGAGAGTCCTCGTGATGCTGGCGAGGGTGATACCACCAGTTTGCGCCTCCTCTGCAGTGTCATCGGTAGGAATAACTTTACAGAGTAATGACTTTTTATATTTTGTTGTTTTTTTGTGGGCAGCGCAGTGGTTAGCACTGTTGCCTCACAGCAAGAAGTTCTGGGTTTGACTCTGCCATCTGGCCGGGGCCTTTCTGTGTGGAGTTTGCATGTTCTCTCTGTGTCTGCACGGGTTCTCTCCTGGTACTCCGGCTTCCTCCCACAGTCACTGTAGTTAGAGTCACTACAATATGACTCTTTATGGTGGTGCTTATCAAATGAATTTCACATGGGGGGAAATGGCAAACAGTGGGGCAAAGAAAGTCTGAGCACCAATTAATTGAGTTGGTACTTTAACAAAATTGAATGATGGCAATAGACACGTGCATGTACCTCAGTTCACTGAATAGATACATAAGTTTTTATACAGAGAACTGACTCAAACACCACAACATAAAACGCTGTAATCTCCTGTTTTAATATGCAAAGCAAGGGTTATACATTCTCAAAGCAAACAAGGCAGCAAAAGTGGAGAGTCCAAAAATAAATTTCAGAATACAAACAAAAACACACAATGCATTCGACTTAAGCTGGGTTTACACCCTGTGATTCAGACAGAGACCAACATGAAAGAATATCTTTGGGTTACTCTCTTGTAACTCAAGTTAGCCTGGGCTAAAGCTCAAATAGTGTCTTATAATTTAGGATGACCATCTGACAATGTGACTGCTCCTATGAACCAACTAAAAGTAATGCAGCATACAATGACGTGCTGATAATTCTGTCACATAGAAAAGACTCTGTGTAGGTTATGGCCTCCATCTGTTATAACTGAGCCAAGGGGGACACAGTAAGGAAACAAGCAGCAGAGGGACAACAGCTGTGCGTCTTAGCCCTGATTCAATTGGTTTTATCATTGTAAGACCAATTTAATGTACGTGCAGCAGACTAAATATCCTACCCAAGTTTATCAGATCCATGTGATATAGTGTTGATTGCAGTGTATAGGAGTCATTACAAGGAGTAAGGAAAAACAGTGAGCAAAAAAATGCCTGGAGGTCCTACAAAAGGGATCTTAAATAACACAATCCAAATAGGAAAAGCTATGCAGGATGTATATATTCAAAGGAGAGTCACTAGTTAATCAAGAATAGGTGGGAAACCTAACAGGTAGCGGAAGTAAAACTGACAAGGGTCCAACTAAGATAAAATAATGGGACAGTTTCTCCAACACTCTTGCTCATCAATACTCTTGTGGTTGCTGCGTCTCAGGTGGAACAGCCCCAGCTCAGTGGGAGGACATCACTGGAACCACCAAGCTGATGTATGCCAACAACTGTGCCAATTTTACCACCAATGTGTCTGCAAGGTGATCTCAATAACGATCAGTGCGAGCGTATTACCACTCAGCTTTCCTTTTAAGTCAAGTTTCCAACTGTTGTTTTTATCCTTCTCTCTTCTCCTGCCATATCTAGATTCTGGCTGGCAGACTGTCCACGTACGGCAGAGGCGGTGACCTTTGCCAACCTGCTGTACAGGGAGCTAATGGCAGTCCCATATATGGCCAAGTTTGTTATTTTTGCCAAGATGAATGAAGCACGTGAGGGACGCCTGCGTTGTTACTGCATGACAGATGACAAGATGGATAAAACTCTGGAGCTGCACGAAAACTTCACCGAGGTGGCCCGGAGTCGAGATATTGAGGTCAGCACTGGGCAAGGTCACAGAAAGCAAAATTTTTATGGAGAGCAGTAGAATGTGTGATTCCTTTTAAGTTCTAGAAAAATATTTGAATGATCTGATTTTTGATTGTGGGGTGGCACGGTCATGTGATGGTTAGCCCTGGGTTCGAATCCAGTCTGGGGCCTTTCTGTGTAGAGTTTCCACGTTCTCCCCATGTCTGTGTGGGTTCTTTCCAGGTACTGTGACTTGCTTCCACAGCACAAAGACATGGATAAGGTTGCAGTAGGTTAATCGGTGATTCTAAATTGACCTTAGATGTGAGTGTGAAATTGAATGATTTTCTGCCTCTATATGTTGGCCCTGCGATGGATTGGCGACCTGTCCAGGGTGCACTCTTGTCCTATGATAGCTGGGATAGCCTCCAGCCTTCCAGTGAACCTGAATTGGATAAACAGAAGAAAATGGATGAATGGATGATTTTGATTGTGGCTATTCAGAAGTTGTACTTAATGCATGCATTCAGAAGTGACTGCTCTTTAATTATTTGTTTTATAATAGACTGCATCGCCTGCACCTACAATGATTGTGGGTCTTTGTTTTGGTTTGGTTTTTAAAAAAGTAAATTCCCTGTGAACAAGTGTTCATAAAATATTATTAGAAAATAATCAATTCCATTTTTTTTCCTTTTATGTTACATTTTCCACAGCTAATGGAGGGCATGCCTCTTTACCTGGAGTGTTCTGGGAACTTGGTGCCCATCCGGAAGGCCACTCAGCAGCCTCGTAGCTTCAGCTTCCAGGCCTTCAGAGATAACAGACTCCCTGTCTCTGTCAAGGTCTGTCCCTAGCTGCTTTCCCATATGCCTGCTTCTTTATCACTTGCTACGTGTTGCTACAGTATTGTGTGTGTGAGATAAAAGTGTGTGTTTGTTTTGTTCAGTTTTTGGGTTCAGTATGTCGAGGACCCTCTCACCAGTTGTTTTCCTTCATGAGTACCTGCCGATGACTCAAACACCTTGTTTATATGGTCGTTTTAGTGTTTGCTTCTCACTCTTATATCAGTGATATAAACACGTAGATAACAGTACAGTGCTGTGCTCTCTTTGCAGTCATTCACAGCAATAGTACACCACAAAACTGAGATATATGAACATCATTCCTCTTAAACAAAAAGTCTAATCCTATATGTGACGCAGCACGTGAAAACCACTTTTCATGTTCACGTTTCCTAAAATTTAAAAACTTTTAGATTAAATGCAAAAACAGATTTCAATTATCTTGTTTTAGTTTCTATGAGTTTTTAACTTGAAGATGTCACCTCCAGGCATGTGTGGCTGTGCTGAGTGGGGGTTTTCCCCTCATAGTCAAGAGGTTTGCTGGACAAGGATTTGCTGCAAAATTGTGCGTTGTTTATTTGCAGTTTATGCATCAGAAACTGTTCTATAGACTACTTTTTTGATGTAGATTTGAGAGATATTTGCAGACAGTGAAGTTAAGCTAACAAACATTAGAAATACTGGACAGTCCGGTTGTTCATCGAATCATTGCTTGGCTGTTTTTGTGCGCAGCTGGGATTCTCAGTATGCATCCTGGCTACATTTTGGCGTGCTGTGTCACATATATTCGTACACTATCAATGTATGTATCTATGAGTTTTTCTAACCTTGAAGTCTTTTTGGGGGTTTTTTTATTTCATTTTATTTTACCCAACTAATTTGACAGGGTGCTTTTTTTTTCTTTATCATGTCCCTTGCGTTGCTGTGAAATTAGTTCTTTATCAAAAGCATCATCATTTCGTCAGTTTTTTTTCTGCATCACATTGATGACTTGTGTATTTGTTCTCATACTGACCGTATATACTGTATGTACGAGCCTTTCTGTGCCTGTCCTGTGACCATATTTATGTAATTTCCATATCACTGTTTTTCCGTTCATCTGTGTCTGTCAGTATGACAACTACTGTTCAGAATCAGCTTGATGAATATTAGTAGCCAAGCAACAAACAACTTACCTGTCTAGCTGTCAACTCTCTTGGGTAATTGTTTGCATGCCCTGTGACTCCCTCACTTTCTTTGCCTGCTTTCCTATCTTGCGGCCTTGCCTGTCTGTATGTCTGTCTCACTGTCTCTCTTTCTCTCTCTCATGGTCACTCTGTAACTGTCTGGTCTGACAGACGTCCAGGTAAAATGTGCAGGTAAATCTCTCCCTCTTGCCTGCCTGTGGACTGCTTCCATCCCTGTTTCCCCCTGCTTCTCGTCCCATGTTACTGCGCCACATGTTCAGGACAACTGTTGAGGGATCTAATACTCTTTTTGATCTGTTTTTCTTCCTCCTGCTCATCTTATCTTCCACTATTCTATCTTTTCTGCTCCATTTCTCTTCCCTTTATTCTCTGCTCATCTTTTTCTGTTTCTTTCTTATTCCACAATCTCCATTCTCCTCCTTTGCCTTGCTCCATATTCTTCTATTCCTCTTTTCTTTCTCTCTTTCTCTACCTGTCTTCTGTCTATGTTTAGGTCAGAGACAGTAACAAGGATGCCACTGGGTTTTTGTCTTTTCTGCGGAAGTGCACCAAGTATGAGGACGCACAACATGTACTGTGTAACCTTAATATAGCCATGCCACCCTGTGTCAAAGTAAGGATTTGGTTGCAAACATGCACACATACTGTATGCATTATTTTGTTCTTAGAGAGGTCACGCTATGTGATATTTTCCCTATGGATGGTCATTTTTCCTTCAGGTTGTTCTATCAGACTGAGGCTTGTACATTTTATATCGATTGAAACAGATTCCTTTACAAAATAAATGCATATTAATACATATGAATACAAATAAATGGTAAAGTCAATATCAGCAAAACAGTCAGTATCAGCAAAACAGTATACAGCATCAATTAATCCTTTTAACAAAGGGTTGGGCTACCTAAACTGACAGGAGTTAATTTTGATTATTAGACCCCTTATTATGAATTTGGAAATTTAGTTCCCTAGGATTTTTATACTCTTGGACTGACAGACTACCTTAAAGGTATGGAGACTCCTTATTTTTTAAGGTTTGATATGTTTCATCCACTCCCTATTTTACCTGGTTTACCATTAACATGCCATGTGTATTAATACATATCTTACAGGCTCATTTTAATATCAACTGTAATTTCGCCAGGAGTCTGCCTGAAGTGCTACATCTGTCTAATCTTACATGGGTCAAACAGTGTTTGTTAAAAGTTAAACAGTTCTATGTTAGATGATTAATTATATTGTAATTCTTTACATTTTTTAGGTTGTTGGAAGTGAGGAGCGTAGACGAACTTTAACCCCTCTTGCTCTAAGAGAACGCTACAGTGCACTGAACGAGCCTGGTGTGGGTAAGTCCTTCACTTCCTGACCTTCAGCCCTGTCCGGATATACACACAGTAGAGACGGGCACTGAATGTTGCACTGCCCCTTTACCCACAACCCTGCTTCTTACTCTGCCCTCTCTATTTTCCTGTCTCGTGTGCACGCATGGCACAAAGACTGAGCCTTGGATGCAATGCACTGCTCTACAGTATCCCACTAAGTTATTTGCAGTGCAGTTAGCAGAAACATGTTGAATGTGCAGCCAAAATATGAGCAGCAGCCCCCAATATGACCTGAAATGGCTCCATGGCACATGACAATTTAGCCTTTTCCTGTCCTGAGTGTCCTGGTAGCTGTGACAATTGATGAATGACTTCTGTGGTTGGTTTTGCATGGCGCTGGTGTCTCCACTGCGATTTCCAATGGCATGGCAGCAGATACTGTTAGCATTAGCACTATAGCTTAGCACTGAGAATGGGCAGGACCTCGCAGTGGAGCAAGACAGATGAGCCCTTATACTGGCCCCTGGTAACTAAAGAGAGTCAAGATGACCATTCTGATTGGTTTAAATGGTGCTGATGGTGAGTGAGGGTGAATGGAAAAAGGCCTTTTCTGTCTATCAAATACACAGCGCTGCTATATTGCTCCTCAGTCTCTATGTAATGGTTACTGAATGCTACTATGGTTAGTGGAACTAGCATCTGAATGAACCCCAAATTATGGCCTTCCCTCTTCAAATGGTGTCCTAACCCTGAGGAATATATGGATAAAAAAAACAATGTTGTTGGTATTGCTTATTTCCTCCAACAGAGCAATGCTTTTGTCAAGGTAAGTATTGCAACTCAACTGTCTTTTAGGTCCAGACAATAAATTGAAACCACAAGAAGAAAATGAATCAATACTAGCCATCTCTCAATAAGATTTGCTTCAATAATATCTATCCACTAAGTCTAAAAAAATTAATCCCAATTAAAAATATATATATTTTTCCACACAAAATCAATATATTCTCATCAATATCTGTTGGACTGTCCAAATAAGTTTTTATATAAATCTATCATATAACTATCACCTCATTACAACTTCTTTTATTTTGGTGACATGCTTTCTTTGTTTCACTGGCTTTGTGTGCTGTGTTATATGTTTCTAAACTGCCTGTTTTTTTTTTCTCTTTAGCCACAGTGAATGCCATGGAGAGGACTGAGCTCAAAATCAACATCATATCCGAACAGCTGGGTTTAAGCTGGGCAGGTTAGTCACATTAGATACTGTGCTGCTAATCAAATGCACTTGATTAATTGATCATCGGCAAGTGTGCCCACCTCTAAAAGCAGATGTTTTGGCAGTTTCCTGGTCTGGAGTATTTAGGTGTGTGTTAAAACAATGTCACAATATTCCCAGGATTGGACGTCCCAGCAAATTCGCCCCAGGGTCAGACTGTGCAAGAAACTCCAAAACAAAACTAAGAACTACATCTCAGAATCTACAGGCCTCAGTTGGCAGTTGTTAAATGTTAAAGTTCATGATAGTACAATTAGAAAAACACTGACTGGCTTAGGTTTGCAAAGTTACATCTGAACAACTGTCCTTTGGACAGACAAAACCGAAGTGGAGAAATTTGGCCAGATCCATGTTTGAGGGAAACCAAACACAGCATATCAACACAAACACCTCATAAGCATGGTGGTAGAGGGGTGA
>VUQS01069050.1:0-14310 GCA_015108495.1 Heterochromis multidens
GGTGCACGACAATGAACGGCCTCGTGTGGTGAGAGTATGCAGGCAGTTCCTGGAGGATGATGGAATTGATGCCATTGACTGACCCCCACACTTGCCTGACCTAAATCCAATAGAACACCTCTGGGACATTGTGTTTGGGTCCATCCGATGCCTCCAGGTTGCACCTCAAACTGTCCAGGAGCTCAATGATGCCCTGGTCCAGATCTGGGAGGAGATCCCCTAGGACACCATCCATCATCTCATTAGGAGCATGCCCCGACCCTGTCAGGCATCCATACAAGCACGCGGTGGCCATACAAACCACTGAGTACCATGTTGAGTTGCTGCAATGAAATTTCAGCAAAATGGACTAGCCTGCTGCATCATTTTTTCACTTTGATCTTTGGGGTGTCTTTGAATTCAGCCCTCTGTAGGTTGATCATTTTCATTTCCATCAAACAATGTGGCATCCTTTCATTCCTAACACATTACCCAGTCCATATCAGTATAGATATGCAGCATGATTTTTTTTCCCCATTGAGATCTGATGTGTTTTCAAAGTGTTCCTTTAATTTTTTTGAGCAGTGTATTACACTGTGTCATTATTTATTTAACAAAAATGAAGCCAAAATGCAGAAGCAGTGTGTAAAAAAACTAAGTGCACCCTAACTGCTTCTATAGAAATTAAGAGGGTAAGTAGCAGCCAGGTACTGATAATTAAATGCATTTGATTAATTGAACATCAGCAAGAGTGAGCACCTCTATAAAAGCAGACGCTTTGGCAGTTTGCTGGTCTGGAACATTCAGATGTGCATTAACACAATGCCAAGGAGGAAATACATCAGCAATGATCTTAGAGAAGCAATTGTTGCTGCCCATCAATCTGGGAAGAGTTATATGGCCATTTCTAAACAATCTGAAGTCCATCACTCCACAGTGAGAAAGATTATTCATGAGTAGAAATTGTTCAAGACAGTTGCCAATCTTCCCAGGAGTGGACATCCCTGCAGAGTCACCCAAGGTCAGACCATGCAATGTTCAAAGACACTGCAAAAAACCCAAGAGCCACATCTCAGACTCCACAGGCCTCAGCATGTTAAAGGTTAAAGTTCATGGCAGTACAATTAGAAAAAGACTGAACAAGTATGGCTTGTTAAGCACGATTGCCAGGAGAACGCCTCTTCTCTCTAAAAAGAACATGGCAGCACAGCTTAGGTTAGCAAAGTTGCAACTGAACAAACAACAAGACTTCTGGAACAATGTCCAGCATATCAGCAATAAAATACCTCATACCAACTTCAAGCACAGTTGTAGAGGGGTGATGATTTGGGCTTGTTTTGCAGCCACAGAACCTGGGCACCTTGCAGTCATTGAGTCCACCATGAACTCCTCTGTATACCAAAGTATTCTTGAGTCAAGTGTGAGGCCATCACTTCAGTAGCTAAAGGTTGGCCCAAATTGGGTCATGCAACTCCAGGACAATGATCACAAGCACAGCAGCAAATCTATAACAGAATAGCTGAAAATGAAAAGAATCAAGATGTTGCAATGGCCCAGTCAAAGTCCAGACCTCAACAAGATTGAAATGCTATGGTGGGACCTTAAAAGAGCTGTGAATAAACAAATGCCCACAAACCTAAATGAACTGAAGCAACATTGTAAAGAAGAGTGGGCCAAAATACCTTGTCAGCAATGTGAGAGACTGATGAAGTCATACAGAAAACCATTACTTCACATTATTGCTGTTAAAGGTGGTTCTACAAGCTATAATAGGGTGTACTTCATTTTTGTTCAACAAATAATATTGGTGTAGTAACTCATATGTTGTTGTTTATCTCAGGTTGTATTTAGATAATTTTAGAACCTGGTAAGGACCAGATAATTTTTTTTATTTAAGTCTAAAACCTTAACAGAGGGTGTACTTTCTTTTTTACCATGACCATAAATGTCAGTGTACTTGCATCATCCTCATGCAACACATTGCTCAACTAACTCATCTTTCTCACAGAAATTAAATGCAAAGTTGCAAAAACATTTTTTTTTTATTCTGTCAGCTTCAGATATGTTGTTATTCATGGCATATGATTGGTAATAAGAAAAGGCAAGTTTTCTCTATCCTACATTGCAACAGGGAAAACAGCATCATTGCAGTAAAACAACTAACATTCTATTTATGACTTGTTAGTGTGCAATTATCATATTCCTACGATGTCATTATGCTTCATTAGTGGGCTATTACTCTGGCCAATGATCCTGTGTTACCAGTCTCCTTTAATATTAGTTTATTATTAACCGTTCACATTAGCGTAACTAAAAGCATTGCTATAATTAAAATATATGACTTGTTCATTAAGATAATTTGTCATGAATGCCATTTTCTGGATGCAGTATGTGTGAAAAACAAACACCGGCTTGCTAAATCAATGCACTGTTGATCTTGTACATTTCAAAAGCAAAGAACACAATGTGGTTTGACTTTTCCTTAAATATACACATAAATACAACTGCTGGCTTGTAATTAGCCCCTGTACAGCCACAGCGGCACAAAGCAACTGTGCCACACAAGCTCAAAGAGCAAAGAGGGTGTGTATATATGGTATTCCTCTGAGCAGTGGACCGTGGCTGTGCTCATTATACAGTGTCATGTTGCAGATGCCATGATCGTAACCAGGGAGAGGCAGGAGAAGGTGCGTCTCCTCTTCATGCTGTGCTAATTCAGCTCAAATGAGAAAACTTTGCATTGATTTATGCTTTGTGTAGCTTGTGTACAGTCATGAGGACATTCAGGCATTTGTGACCATTCAGGCTAGCTGGGTGGCCTATCCGGTCCCTAGATAGAAAGCAAAATCATAACAAGAAGATAGTGCTTGTAGTTTAAATTGAACCTGCATACAGTATAGCCAAACTTATCTCACCAGCGTCTCAACTCTGCAGATTCCCCCTGTAAAGAAGAAAAAAATACACACACTTTGGTATGGAAATGAAACACAAAATTAAAGTAAAAAGGGAGGCATTCATCTCCTTGGGGCGGGTTTGGGCGGAGAACTCGGGACAGAGGTGAGGCAGCCAAGCAGTTTAACCCCTCTCCAATTAGCTGTGAAAGTCCTTTGATTTTTAATGCACCGCTACAGACCAGCAGTACATGTCCCTCAACCCTCATTATTCCACAGCCTAATTTTCTGACATAGCTCGCAGTATCTCCCCAGATGTAACACTGCTGTTAATTACCGCTGCAGAGCCGTAGCTGAGCAGTCTGAAGGACGGAGGAAGAGTAAGAGGGTTGGAGAATGGTGAGACTGAAGAGTCTGTAGAAGCGACTGGACTCTCGTTTTATTGAATCAGTGGAAAAACTGCAATGAATCTCTGAAAAAGTATCAGCGTGCAAATCATCTAAACACCACCAAAGGGACTTGTGCAGTGGTAGAGTATGCTAATCAGGCCTATGTTCCCTAAAAATAAGAGCACATAACTTAGAAGATATTTCTTGTTCTACATTAATGGTCATTTGGGAGTATATCTCATCCGACTGCTACTTAAAGGATGAGCGCCTGCAGATTCTCTCTATGCACCTGAAGTCAGGAAATACAATTCTTTTTTACTTGTTTTTTTAAAGATTTGGAAGCCTTATTTTTAACTGACACCTTACATGACACACTACATCAAAGTGCTCAAAACACAACTCAGTACGGTGTCTCCCCGAGAAATCTTGAACCCCTATCTTGTGATTCCATCAAGGTGACACTGTTCAAATAAAAAAGAAAAAAAAAATAATAATCCATCTTCATCTCTGCTGTGCAGTAAAGTCCTTTGTGACAGCGACTGGTAATCCAAGCACTCTTCTTGTGCAACTATGAAGTACAAGAGAACTGCTAAAAGGCAAAACATGGGAGTTCCATTATTTAAATCATAGGAATGAATAAACAAAGTAAAAGGGCAGGGCTAGAGGGTGTCTAGCCCAAAGTCACGGAAAACCTCATAAAATAAAAAACACCAAAAAAAGCATTCTTTCCCACAGTTCCTATCTCATCTTCCCACTTCACAAAAATACCAAGTGCAGCTATTCTAGACCCCATCTAATAGACCATAACTCTGTGCAATTAGGCCCAACATAAATGTGAGACACTTTTCAGATAAGTTCATTGTTATGGGGGTTATTACAGGACTTTATTTTATTATTGGAAGACTGTAAGTGAAGACAGTTGCACTGGAGAGGTTAAAACCATTTTGTAATTACAAAGGCCGTAAAAATTGCGAGACAAGTGAGCTACAGTATTTGAAGACACTACAAATGATGACCTGCAGTATATTCTGGCATTTCTGCCCCTGTTTTATTCACTAGCAATACATAAATATGCTTTAAAGGGGAAAATAAACCTGGTGGCTATGTTTTACTAACTAAATTCAGCTCATATTGATCTTTAAATTTCCAGTATTATTCTATCAAATGTGACCTGCAGTACAGTTGTGGTGTGTTTCTTCTCAAGTCTCTTTACGCTCTCAGCTCTGTTTTCTTGCATTATGAATCTAAATGGATATTTCAGGCATCAAACACTTTAATTATTCCCTATTCTCTCTAGTGAATTTGTGTGTTAAATAACTTCCTAATGATATGTGGCATGGTGCTATAGTTCGCAGAGAATATATAAGCCTCTAACTATATTAGACTATTGTTGTCTGAACAGTTTATTTATGATTAGCCTTCATGTGATTTGTTTTTGGGCTTTTTGTATTTATTTTGTAAACCTGTACTGTTGTGAGAAGGGTCTGAGGGAAGATAACATCAAAGACTGGAATCACCAAGTGTTTTTGACTTTTATGAGCTGTGTGAAAAAAACAAAACAAACTTGAAATATAATTTTGGGTCAAATGTGAATTAAGTTATGATTTGATCATTTATTACTTAACCTTCACTTCAACAGAGGACTGTGAGACCTTATAAAAACAGTAATTATGCTTTACTTATTACAAAAGAGCAGGTTGTTTGTTATGAACTTGCATGTTTCAGAAACTTTATCTGAAAATGTTGTCATATGTTTCCTAAAACAACTAATCTGCAACAGCAGTTGTATATTAGTCAAAAAAAAAGAGAAAAAGACACCCAAGCATGTGTTTTAAATAGATTTTTTAACACAACAATTTGTGTATATACAAGATGTTTAATACGAGGTATGGCCGGACTGCACAAGTGTCTGGATCTGTTGTTGATGAATTGCTCTCCATTCCTGGATGAATGCAGCCTGCAGCTGTGCAATGATCACTGGTTGTGGCTGCCTCTGATCAACCCAGCATGTCCCACGCATGTTCAACAGGAGGCATATTGAGACTAAATGCTAGCCAAGGAAGTGTCTGGATATTCTGCTGATCCAGAATGGTCTGCATTACTCTGGCAGTGTGGGGGTGGACAGTGTCCCACTGAAACAGCTGTTGGATGGGGTGCTGCTGCAAGAATGGCACAAGTACAGGTTGGAGCACCTCATCCCAGTACCTCTGTCCAGTCAAATTTCCACCAAGAACAATCAGATCAGGGACTACAGCAGCAGCTCGGACACGTAGCCAGCATGCCAACATGCCAACAGCCTGGCCTCAATCGGCTTCAGTTAGATGCAGTATGGTGGCACTGATGACAATGTTGTGTGTACACTGGCTCGAGAATGCAGTAAATTGAACCAATTCTGAGGTGTACAAGTAAGTTCATTTGTGTTTGGTAAACAAATTACCAATCCCACAACTGATTAAAACCCATCAACCAGAACTGATAACTACTCACAGAATATGTTTCGCTTTTCTAAGAGATTAAAATGATGTACTGAGAACAAAGACTGAAACTGTATTTCATGACATTCAATTTGGATTTCTTTTTCTTACTAGTGCATGTTATGAGTAAAACATAAAATCAAACAATTTATGATGGCTGTTAGCCTAATTAGAAAATATTGTAAATAGCATATCTTGTAAGACAAAATCTGCTTGTACTTCTGCATAATTTTTAAACTTTGTGATCACCAATTATGCAACTCCTGATTATGGTAGGAAAGATTGTTTAAAATCTGCACCAACTTCATACATGTTTGGCCAAAACAATGTCCCAGAACCAAAGTCTTGCCTAAACTAAACCGTACCACAGATGGGTGTGTGGTTGCACATCCCTGTTGCTCTCTCAAACTCTGGTGCAGTAGCTTTATTTACTCAAAAAAAATGTTGCCTCTGAATATAATCACAACAGTACCATGAATAACAATTTATTACCACATAAACATAATGTCTAGGAGACAGGGGAAGTGGAAGACAATGAAAATTGTCATAACCTCATAAAATTAATGTATATTTTTTGAAAGAAAGTAAATGTTCTGGGATCTCTCCTCCTGCTATTCAGTTCAATGTAAAACAAAGGAAAAAAGTAAGTGTGGAAAACCCATAATAGCCAAACTCTATGTGTATAGGAGAAGCCATTTGAGATTCATTCAAAGGTAGAGGAAGCGGTAAAGGATTTTCAGGTATCTCAAAGGAATATACCACAAAATAGAGAATTTAAATGGGTCATCCTTGAAGATTTACCAGATCTCAGTGAAACACATATCTATCTATCTATCTATCTATCTATGTGACCTTGCATCTCTTGGCCTCTTTAATGTGAACATAATACGGCCAGTTATGTAGACAGTTAGGAATAACACAGATGACTAGAGAATATATTGTTTTTGCTGTCTTTCTACCACAGCTATAACTATTATGCTTTAATTTAGCCAAATGCTCATTATGGCCAGCCTGCACATGTAAAGGTTTTGAAGGCTAAAATGGCCATGATGAGGGGTAAAGCCAGTAAATGTACACGCGTGTTTGAGCAATAAGGAAAGGTGAGCTTGCAGTGGCAAGGTTACCAGTTTCCAATATCTATGAGAGGCCTGTCCATTTGTGTGATATTGAGTTTTCACCGTGAGGCCCATTTGAGTCCTGCTCCACTGCTCATTTTATCTGATTTACTAGGCTGTGTGTGTGCTATGGCATCTATTCATCTGTGTTTAACATCTCTGGGGCCACGGGTTCACCTGCCTCCCAATGTTCCCACTGGAGCTTATTAACGGTTGTTGCTAACGGGAGCACTCCTAGTTAATTACATAAATGGATATGTACACGCCAAAATGTAGAACATCCTGGTTTTATCTCCTAAATCATTTCACATAAATCTGATTCGATGTCCCCCAAGCAGTGGCTCCCGACGATGATAGCAGTGTTCACTCCAGCTTCTTGCAGGATATTTTCTAGGACTGTGCTCCTTTCTCACATAATGTGTTATATGGAGCTTAGAAACTGACAGTTTATAGAATAAAAGCTTATCAGACAAACCAAAAATAAAAACGCGCTGCATCAATATATCAGTTATACTATGTACTATAAATCAGTTAAATATAATTTAAGCTTAATGCATCCCTTTCACTATAAAGTGACAAGATTGAAAGCATACTGTTGAATTCTTCTTCCCCAAGCACAACAGAGAAGATAATAAGAGGTTTTGTATACACTATACAAAGTAAGGAATCATTTTTGTTGTGCTGCTGGTATTTTGGTAAATGACTTAAATTGTCTGAATCGTGAGGCTTCATTTCAAGCAATGCATGGTTTGCCAAATATAATTGATTTATTTTTACTCGTAGCCACTAAGTGGATATTTTAGTCTTCAAACTTTCACAAAGCTTATTTTATTTTCCAGTGCTTCAACTTCAAATTATTTAAGCACACAGGATTGGCCCAGGGTTCTGTGATATCTGAAAACACTAATGGCTAAACAGTAGCTGGACAAGCTTAGCTTAATGCTATTTATTAGCTTCATAGTGAAAGGCATGTTCATTATCTTTATGACCCCAGTAAAAAAGGCAGCTGATCTGGGTAGCTACCACAAGGGCAGTAGTTGAGTAAGATAAGTCTGCATTAAACCTCCAGGTACAGATTATTTTTTTGATCCTTAGTGCAGCTATATGCACTAATTTTAAGCATTTAATCAAATGTTTAAAAACCTGCAAAAGCTACTTTGGGCTGCTACTTTGTCACAAGGGGTCGCCACAGTGGGTAGCTCTGCATAAGTTTTTATGCCAGGTGCCCTTTCTGATGCAACCCCAAAAGGGATTTGTGTCTCCACCTTGAATTGAACCAGCAACCTTTTGCTTGCCAAGCGAATGTGTAAACCAATACACAATAATTTTGGGAAATGACATGTAGATGACCTTATGATATGTAATAAGTTTAAATCTTTTGACTTTTGAATTGTGTTCATATTGAAGTATTCACATATTTCTAATTTACTGAATTAGAAATTGTATTAAAGGAATATAAAAGTTTTGTACCACTAATAATAAAGGTATAAGGAAAATGACTCAGACTGCATGTGTATAAAAGTCTTGTGAAATGATCATTTTTTGCTGTAATCGCTTCTGTATAAAGTGACTGAAATTAAAACTGAAACTAAATATAAATTTCACTATCATACTAAAAAGTACCATAATTCTTTTTTTTTTTTAACCTGACATAATCCAAGTGAGCTGAACTTTCAGGAATGTAATTTTACGTTAGCGAAATAACATACACAGGGCAATGTTGCGATTGTGCACAACAGGAGCCCAGCATGGTCATGCACTTGCAACAGGTGCCAGCAGGAACTGTCCTTGAGCCAGGATTCTGTGTGATGGCATGTAGTTTTACATCTGGACCAGAGCTACTTACATGTTTGTGACCACTTGCAAGTATGCATTTTCTATGTCACTATGCACCTCAAACTTGATGGAAGGCCAAACACCAAATTGCATTTTTTGGGAAATCTGCAAAAGAGACCTTAGAAATGTTTGCGAAAGCCTACAGCTGTGATGCAATGAGGTGGGCGAAATGTTTTGAGTGGCATTCAAGTTTTAAAAGAGGCAGAACTTCACAGGTAGGTGACATGCAGTCAGGAAAACCCTCCACGGCAGCAACCCCTGAAAATGTTAAAGAAGTTGAGCAGATTGTGTGTCAAAATTGGGATGGAGGAAGGTTGTCATTTGGATCAGTTCAAGGAATCTTTACATCAAACTTGAACTTGCACTGCATTGCTGCCAAGTTTCTGCCCAGGTTCTGGACTCCTGAGCAGAAGAAAAGACATGTTAAAGTCAGTGAGGATTTCCAGCAAAATGCATGGGATGATTTGACTTTCATATTGATGAGTTTGTGCGAAGACTGGAAGAGTCCAGTTTCCAAGACTGAAGAAGTCCATCAGGTCAGAAGCACAACCAAGACTATGATCACCATTTTCTTCAACATTAACTAGGCTGTTGGGTAGTTCTATTGTAATGTCCTGAGGCATTTGTGGGAAGATTTTCATTGCAAGCAAACTGACTTGTGGTGGATGCAGTGCATTAAATACAGCTGAATTTTGTGGCTGAACAGTTATTGCTTTCCACCAACCCGACCCATCAGACTTGGCTCCCTGAGATTTCTTCCACTTCCCAAGAATGAAACTGAAGTAAAGGGTAACTGTTTTAATACAGTGGATGGGATCCAGCATGCACTGACAGAATGGGACTTTCAGAAAGTGTTCCAAGTATGGCAGGAGCACTAGGAATGGTGTATCACTACCCAAGAAGATTTAATTTAAATCAGGTACATTTTTTGTCTTTTATAGGCACAGTGTCATAATTTATTGATATATGCTTTTATATATCCTGACTGAAATTCATTATTCACTGGAGTTTAAGCTATTTTTTTTGTTCACCCTCTACTTAATATTTTTAAATGTTGGCAGAATGGTTTAGACAGAAAGGAGACCTGTAGCACTTCTGGTAGCAATAGAAGGAGCACAGGACTCCAGTGTTTTCCTGCAGACCCTCATATGGCTCGTCAGTGGTTGCAGATGACAGAATAGTCTCTCAAGTGTATTTGTTTCTCTCTTGTACTTGCATTACCTAAGCTAGGAGAGCTCCAGATACAGGCACTTACAGGCCTGGAACCAGCAGCTTAAACTGATATAGCTCGTGGAACCACTATGGTACTCCATCACATAATGTCCACTTCAGGGGATTACTAAGGTGAAAAGTCCTCCACCTCAAAAGAGCCCTCTATGGCATAGGTGCTTTGCAATTTTATGTCACTCTCAAGTCCTGCTCCACATCCACAACCCCTTGTTTCTCTCTTCATCCTCTCCCTGCTGATTTTTCTAGAGTATTAAATTTTGCTCCACTGATTTGCCAGTCCAGTTAGACAGTAAGACAACAACATTAGCCCGAATCCCAGGAGCTCCCCTATCCACACACTGCTCCACTCTTATACTTGTAGCTAAAAACACTAAGTAACAGCCACTTCATATACCTACCCAATATTAGTTAATAACTTGATTAACCTAGGATGTTCTTGTAATACCTATACTTTGCATGCCTTACTTCATACTGTTTTGGCACTGTATTGTATAATTACACAGTTACACATTACTATGTACAGTTTATCTAGGTGAATTAACTTTAAGTTTTAATATGATCCAACAGTACTAAACTGCTTGATGTTTTTCCCTTTATTTGCTCTGCAGGAGGAGAAATGAGAGCCTAAATAAAACCAACATTTCATAGACGGTGCTTGATTGCTCTCTGAAGCCGCCTGATACAACCTACTTTGCAGTACAAACAATGAAGAAGTGAAAAGACGGATGGGCAGATTCGCATGAGCACTTGGAGCTGGTTGCGTTTACCTCAGCCATGAATCGTTTTTAGAAGCTGATCCACCACAGAAAATGAAAACTTGAAAGGTAAAAGGGTTCTCACCTCAAGCATTTGGACAGAGTGCCTTAATGCAATGAATTCTGTTAGAAATGATGTGTATTTCTCTGCTTAGTACTGCATTTGCCTTACATGTCTAGAGGGGCTTGTATAAGCTTCTAACAGCATGCAAAGTGACCAATGGTGAAACAGTTATTATTACTTCCTTTTACATTTGGGGCAAGAAAACTCCCATTTCCCTTACCTTTAAATAAGAAAATGCATAACCCAATAATATAATGAAAATTATTATAAGTATGCTGAGAAAACCCTTTGATGCTTAATAATATATGTTTCTAAACAGTATAAATAGAAGTCACAGGAGATGGCATTGTGAAGCAACTTCTCTAATCTCACTAAAAGTCGCACTTGCTTTCGAGGTAAGAGGCACGGAGGGAGCTAAAAATATCAGTATTTTATGTTAATAACAGTTTTTGAAAAGCTCATGTTTTGATTGTGTAAACACACTCCATCTGAGCTAAAATTTTCAGACACAGATGGTTCAATGTCAAGAGTTCTTTTGTTTGACGCATTGTTTGATAAATTTCCACTAATTCAAGGCAATGGTAAACAAAACTAGAAGTTCCTTCATGCTTTTTTCCAAATGAAAACCATTAATTGGCCTACTGCTGGGCCTATGTGGGTTTTCAAAGTTCACTCTTTCTAACCTTGTAGGCAAAAATCAATTATTTCCTTTCAGCCCTGAGGTGCTTAACACCTCCCCGCAATCAGCAGCAGCATTTGACTGGGGTTCATGGTCAAAAAAAAAATTCCAAATAAATTGAGCAAACCCCGTGCACTTGACAAGGAGCCAAGGTTGAGACCCAAAGTATCAAGGGCCAAGTCTGTGGGAGGGGTAAGGATGGAAAACAAACACAGCTGCTTCTGGTCAAGGATTTATCACAAAAATTGTGGTAAATGCATGAGGGAAAGAACTGGTTATAATCAGTGTTCAAGGTCCTTTTCTTCTTACTTTGCAGGATGATGTGCATAAATATGAAGAAGATGCTATTAGACAGTCTTCCAACTGGGCGGAACGATTATGATGTTGGTCACCCTGCTCTGTTTCTCCATTCCTCTCAGGCTGCAGGGTTGCTCGTGCAGAAGAACTTGCTGTCTCACTTTAAGATTCACCAGCTCAACTGTTAATATAAACTATTCCACTAAACCACCTGCCTAATATTGTGTAGATTCCTCTCAAGCCACTAGAACAACAATAATATGACGGCCTCTGAAGTTGTCTTGTAGTATCCAGAGATAATGTTAGCAGCAGACACTTTAAGGGCATACTCACACAGGCTATCCATACTATGCCTGAGCACAGCTGACCCCCAGAGTCCAGTTTGTTTGACTGACGTGATTGCTGCATGTCATGAAGTGAACTGTGTTGTGACTCGCTTGAAAAGCTGGGCCAGGGTGTGGTTCATTTGGACTCAGGAATGATTGAGGTGGCTGTAGCTCAAGAGGTAGCACAGGTTATCTACTAATTGGAAGGTTGGTGGTTCGATCCTTGGCTGCTCCAGTCTGCATGCCAAACTATCCTTGGGCAAGATACTGAACCCCAAGTTGCTCTCCAATGCATTCATCAGAGTGCTAATGTTAGATAGAAAGCACTTAGGTGTAGGAAAAAAAAAAGTGCTGCTGTGAATGCTGAATGTTGTATAAAGCACTTTGACTGCTGAAATAGAGTAGATAAGCACTATATAAGAACCAGTCCTTTAACAATTTACCATATGCGTGAGGATTGATCGTTATCTGCATCCATGGATCTGGTTCCTGCCTCTGTAAGAATCACTTTGTTATGTAACAAATATGTGAGAGTTCACCGCTCCCCCAAGTTAAGTCACAAAATGCTTAAAATCATGAAACTCATGCTGTGCAAGAGCATATTTGAGTGAAAAAGAAAGTAAATGCAAGAGAGGAGCTGAGATACTGATACAAACTTAGGCTAGGATCATTAAGGGCAGTGTGAGCGGGGGAGTGGGGAGGGGGAACAATCGTGCTCAAATACGTTAAAAGGCAACTGTCCCTAGTGTTTGAATGCTCTTAGAAGGCTAACCTTGAACCTTTGCCAGGTTCTTTAAACGAGTGCTGAATATTTTTTGCAGCTGAGCAGGGCGCATTATCCTGCTGAAAGAGGCCACTGCCATCGGATAATACCATTACCATGAATGGGTGCATGCGGTCTGCAAAAATGTTTAGTAGGTAGTATGTACAGTTATGGTCAGAAATTTACATACACTCATCATGGGCATGAATGTCATAGTCATTGTGGGCTTTTAATTATTTCTTTGAACTGTTCTTTTTCCAGGGTGGAAGTTTGAATTTATTTTGGATTTTCTCTGATCCACACAGGGTCAAAATTATACATACTGGCTCAAATATATACATACACTCACTTAAATCCTTTAATAAGTGATGCTGAAGGTTCTACCGTGTATTTTAACTTGACAAGGCCAAGGTCTATTAACTTCTCATTAGTGATCATGATTGACTACAACTGGTAGTTTCTCTTTGCCAGCATAAAAAGGATTTGTTTGACAGCACTCATTGGACTGACCAATACTCCGAACAATGGGAAGGTCCAAGAAACTTGATGAAGATCTAAGAAGGAGAATTGTAGATTTAGGTTGGGAAGGTCTCTTGGAGTCATTTCTAAACAACTGCCGATTCCAAGATAATCAGTTCAAACAACTGTACTTAAGTACAAGTTATTTCGATCTGGCAATGTGGTGACAACACAAAACCACCAAGGCTCAAGCCTGCCATGAACCAGAAACTGCTGGAACACCAGAGTCACTCTCCACAGAGAAGAGACTTTAACATCACCATGGACTGAGAGGACAACCCCCACTCCAAAAATCAGCAACTTCAAACTTGACTGAAATTTGCAACTGCCCACATGGACAAACCAAATACCTTCAGGAGAAAAGTTTTATGGTCAAAGACTGAGCTATTTGTCCACAATGATAAGAGGTATATTTGGAGGAGTAAAGGTTTCAAATCTAAGAACACTGTAACATCTGTCAAGCATGGTGGTGGTAGCATCATTCTCTGGGCCTGTTTTGATGCCAGTGGTACTAGTGCATTGCTCAAAGTGGATGGAATAATGAAGAAAGAGGACTACGTCCAAATTTTTCAACTTTACCTCAAATCAACAGATAGATGGTTGAAACTTGGACACAACTGGGTGTTCCAACAGGACAATGATCCCAAACACACATCAAAACTGGTTTTGTAATGGATAAAGCAGGATAACCCCAAAAAGTTGAATCTGTTCATCTGGACGTGGCGTTTTTTTTTAGTGGGAGAAACGTTTCGTTTACCAACTGGTAACTTCTTCAGTCTCAGCTGACTGCAGGTTTCCCCAGCCTTATAAACAGTACATTTGCATAATGACAGAAACCAGCACCACTGACTAACAATGGGCCATTTGGTCAGTTTCATGATCAATGGTATGCAAATTGTCATGACCATTGATCAATGGCCATGAGTACCATTCACAGAGATTGGGGAATGGCTGCAATCACAGCATTGTAAGATGGTGACAGATGTACCCTTA
>VUQS01069051.1:9027-21460 GCA_015108495.1 Heterochromis multidens
GTTTTTAATGTGCTTCATGGAAACAAAGCAGCACACATTCAACCATCTTCAAACTGTCACATAAAGAGCCAATCAGAGAACAGATGATGGATCAATAACTGCAGCTGGATTTCTTAAGAGCTTGGAAAAGAGGTGACTGGACTTCTTTAAGTCTGTGAAGATGTTTCATCCAAAAGGCTTCTTCAGTTCTAATACTAAAGGTGGGGAGTCCCAGGTATTTAAACCCTAGTGGGGGTCGTCCCCTTTGGAGGTGGTCGTTAACCCACTATTGATCATGTGAGTCACCACATGGGCCAAAGTGTGAAAAAAGGCGTGGGTCATTACCACCATCGGGGGTTAAAGGTGAAACCACTGTGAGACCTTGCTTTTTTTTTTTTAAAAGCCTTTATTGATTTTGGCAATTACATCACATACATTAAGAGAAAACAATATATTCAAATGTTTAAAAGATTCCAGGGAAATGGGCTATTTTTCCTCTGCGCAATAGTCTTTCTTCTCCTGAGATCAGCAATGATATTTTTACACACAACATCACTGTTAATCATTCGTTGTTCAATCACAACTTTTCCTCTTGTTTTCCAAACATGAGTATTAATTATACACATGACCAACCAAAATAATGTGAGACCTTGCCCCACCCCATCATATGACCTATTGAGGTCACCTGATGTAAGGTGTGAGTGGGGCTTGAAGCGCCTGGGAAGGATCTCAGACTGCATTATAGGTGGCTGATAGGTGGTGTCTTGGTCCAAAATGTGTACACTGGCATCCTTGAAAGAGTGACCTTTGACCTTTAGGTGCAGATGTACAGCTGAGTCTTGTCCTGTCGAGGTGGCTCTTTTATGTTGTGCCATGTATTTATGGAGTGGCTGTTTGGTTTCTCCAATGTAGAGGTCCAAGAAGACAGATGGTTTGAAAGAGTCAACGAACACCTCCAAAGGGGACGACCCCCACTGGGGTTAAACACCTGGGAGTCTCCACCTTTAGTTATTAGAACTGAAGAAGCCTCTTGGATGAGACGTCTTCACAAACTTAAGAAGTCCAGTCACCTCTTTTTCAAGCTCTTAAGACTACCATGACCAGGATGAACCTACACAGACTGGATTGTGTTTGTTCTCTCCATCAGATTCCTGTCAGCTCAACATCAACATAGACACGGTGAACAGGAAACTCAAACTGTCCAACAACAACAGGAAGGTGACGTATCTGTCAGAACCTCAGAGATATCCTGATCATCCAGACAGATTTGACCGGGCTCAGCTGCTGTGCAGAAATGCTCTGACTGGTCGCGGTTACTGGGAGGTGGAGTGGAGCGGAGAGGTTTACATAGCAGTGAGTTACAGAGGAATCAGCAGGAAAGGAGACAGAAATGAGACTCTGTTTGGGTGGAATGATCAGTCCTGGAGTCTGTACTGCTCTGATAAACACACCGTGTGGCACAACAGCAACGAAACAGCCCTCTCCTCTCGCTCCTTCTCCTCCTCCTCCTACTCGGACTCTGGTAAAGCAGCAGTGTATGTGGACTGTCATGCTGGCACTCTGTCCTTCTTCAGACTCGCCTCTGACACTCTGATCCACCTCCACACCTTCAACACCACATTCACTGAACCTCTGTATCCTGGGTTTAGAGTCTGCACTGCCTCCTCAGTGTGTCTGTGCTGAGTTTGGTATGAAGAGCATCCTCCTGTTACAGAAACACATCTGTCTCTGTCAGAAGTAGGTTTTCAGATTCACGGAGCTGCAGATTAACGGTGGAGGGAACTTTCTTTGATTGATGATGTCAGGATAAGAGAGGCCAGATAAGGAAAAGATATCCTGGATATGAAGGCCTGGATTCAGGGTCAGAGGTTTTATTACATCACTTTGTGTTACTGTTGTGCTCCTCCCTGCCTGAGGGTGGTGCTGTTCTGTGTTTTTAGGGTGGCAGCTGGTCATTGGTTAAAGACTGGAGGCGTCACCTTTCTTTCAGCTCTCACACACACCAGCTGTGTGAACACGTGTTTTTGAATCAGAGAGAGTTGGATCAGTGATTTTTGTGCATATTGTAAACATTACAAATACAAATGTTCTTTAAAAGCAGGACAGGTATCTGCAGGGGTGGAAGCCTTCTTCTCTGACACACTTCCTGTTGTGTAGGTCAGTGAGGCAGAGGCCTGTATGCTGGTGGGTCAGTTAGTTTTGTTGGTTTGGCCGTGGCCACCCTGATGATGTTCTACCTGCAGCAGATAAAGTCTGCAGACGCGGCTCTGGTTGTTTCACTGGGGGGAACATTACCTCTGTGTAACTGTGTGACATGTAACACTGTGTGATTTTGACAGTCTTGTATGTTAGCGCTCTTCATGTTTCCAGGCCACAGAAGGTCATGTGACCAAACAAATCTGTAAATGTGACATTTTAAAGCTCAATAAACCGAAGAAAACTAAACAGCTTGTTTCTGTTGGATTCTTCTCTAAACTGTAGATTCTGAGGAGCGTCTGCAGGAAGCTCTTTCCCGTCTTTAACAACAGATTTCAGAAACATGATCTTTAATATTTGATGCTGCTGGACACACTGATAAGTTTTGAATGAGGAGGAGCTGATTGTTGGTTTGCACTCACTCTTCATCATCTTCTTTATTCCTCTCTGTCAGATTGTTGTTAGTCCACAGTCTCAGGCTCTTATTGTGACTGTCAATGTGAAGCTTTCGTTTTCTGTGTCACACCTGAACCCTGAGGCTGCTCAGTGTTGTTGTGTCACACCTGGACTGCAGGTAAACAGTTTTATTTGCATGAGAAGTCTAGATTTGATCGTCACACAACAAAAAGGCCACAGGGAACAAAACTAAAGAAAAATCTGGAAACATTCCAAACAGTCTCATAAAATCTGTTCCAAAGAACTCGACAGCCAGATTCCTAGGAAGTGATTTAAAGAAACAAAAAAACAACTGCCAAACCAGTGTAAACTCAGACTGCATCACTCTGTGTTTGAGCAGTAAAGTGTTTGTCAGGAATCAGCTGTTTGCTGCACAGGTCTGCAGCTCTGCGTCATCAGCAGCAAAATTAAAGTCCCTTTTAATTCCAGCTGAGTGCATCGTGTGAACATTAACACCATCCAACCTCAAATAAAAATGAAGACACACTGAACCAACCAGGAGATCCTCCGCTGAGCCTCAGGGCCCAGTTATTCAGAAGTAATCTGGCAGGATTACTTCAGTCCCATAGCATCAAATCCAGCTGTTCAAAGGGAAAACAGGATTCTGGGAATCGGATAAGATCCGGTTATCCAATCGAGGTTTTTATCCAGCTCAAACCTCCAGTTTGTGTTGTTCAAAAAGTTTGAATAGGATAAAGATTACTTTGATCCAAAATATCAGGATTACCCTGATCCCAGCAGAGGGCTGGATTCAGACTGGATTACGAAGGTGATAATAAATATATAAATAAATAAATGAATATATTTTCATGCACTTATGTTGTAAGCTTATTTATGATGCGTTGTACTTCATACATGTAAAATACATATATAAAAATAAAAGACAAACAGGAAGTGTGTTGAAGCTCAAAGAGAGATGTTTTGGTATTTTGATCAAAACTGGAGGTTTTTCGTCTTATTTGTGGCTTTTGTGGTCGTGCAGTATTTCATGCAGTATTTCATGCAGTACAGTGAATCTGTATCATGTAGGCAACAACAGTGTTGTTGGTAAAATAATGACTTTATTGCTTATAAAATATTCCATGAGATAGCTGTCAATATCAAACTTAATATAATTAATTAGGGATCTTTTATTTTGTGTGAATTTGTGCGCCCCCTGCAGCCCAGTTAAAGTACTGATAATCCAGGTTTGGGAATCCTTAAAAGTGTGTACCTGGATCAGAGTGACCCCATCCAGTTCTTTTTGGAACAGCCAGCTGGATTATGTGATCCATGGAAGGAAAACAATAGATTACAAAACCAGATCATTTTTATCCAGATTAAACCTTTTAAACAACTGGACCCTGGGCCTCAGGGATCCAGACCCTTCAAGGACTTTTTCCAGGACCTAAATCTGTGAAATGTCCAAACTGTGATCCAGAACAGGTGAGCAGTAGCGCTGCATTTGCAGGTGATTCTGACCCAGACGGGACCACAAAGGAGACCTTTGATCTGCTCTCACCTGTCCTGAGCAGACACCTGTCCCACAGGCTGGTATGAGCCTGAAAGTTTACCCAGAATGCACTTTGTGAAGTTTCCGAACCATCCAGGTTTTGCTCCTCTGCGTCACAGACCTGAAGCTGCTGCAGGTTATTCAGACTCTGCCGGATCGTCACACTGAAGCTCACAGCAGAAACAGGTTCAGAGTTCAGACTGAGACTCTGGGCTGTGAAGCTGATCTGGGTTCAGTTTCTAACAGAGCTGAAACGTTCACAGCTCCAGATCTGGACCCGTTAATCTCACAGCAGCCGCCACAGTAAAGTAACTGAGTCCAAGTATCCGAGTACTTCACTGAAGTACACATTTGATGTACTGTAAGTATTTCTGAGTTATGCTACTTTCAGCTCTCCTGGATGCAGATATTCTACTTTGTCCTCCAGTTTATTTGGAAGCTTTACTTTCTTATAAAATGCATTAATGTGGATATACCAGCAATATTAAACTGATACACACATCAATCAATCAATCAATCAATCAATCAATCAATCAGCACTGATTTTATTCATCAGAAATGAGGTTAATGAAGTTAAAGCAGAGTAGAAGGAGACTGAGACTGTTCAGTATAAATGTGAGAAGCAGCAGCTTTGACACAGGAACATGTGGGCGGAGTCTGATGTCCTCACAGGTGTGCTGACCTGTCCCAGAGAGAGCAGCATTATGTTCTCCTGGGAGGTCAGTCTGAGGGAGAAGGAGCTCTGCTGCCTCACAGGGTGGATGACTCTGACCTCTGACCCTCACTGACTCCAGATCCATGAACATGTTCACAGGTAACCCAGGTGCGCGCGCGCGCGCGTGTGTGTGTGTGTGTGTGTGTGTGTGTGTGTGTGTGTGTTGGGAGGGGGTGGGGTCACTCTCCCGGTTTCCTTTTTTTTTTTTTTTTACCTTTCCCCCGGAAGTGGAACAGCTGCTCCTGCTGTTAGCCGCTCCGGACTCTCTCGGTCAGCTTTACCGTCAGAACCCGAACCCGCGGCGGAACCGGAGCGACCATGGAGTCCGTCGCCTCTGCACCGGTAAGCACACCTACCGAGCCGAGCCGAGCCGGGCCGAGCCTCCCGGACACGGCGCGCTGTGAGCGGCTAAGCTAACCGAGCTAGCCTCGGTGAACTGCAGCCAGACTCCATTCAGGAAATCCCGCAGACGGAACCGCACAGAACCGGAGCCGAGCCTGAGCCTCACTGTCAGCACCGTGCTCCGGTTCCACCGGCCTCATCCGGACCGAACCCCGCTTCGGGAGAGCCCGCTCCAGGCCCGGTGTGTGAGGGGGACCGGGCGGGCTCCGGTGGGCTCAGAGATCCGGATCCGGGAGGCCGAACCGAGGCGGTGAAAGCAGCGGACTCTGAAAGGACTCCGGCTCCGATGCAGTTATTAATCCATGGAGTCCGTTCCACTGATTATTGATGAGTGATTAATAATCACAGGGCCGGAGCCAGAGTCCCACCACGAGGGGGCCGCGGGGGGGGGGTGTGTCACTAAATTATCTTTAATAACCTGAAAAAAAAAAAAGAGGATGATGAGACAGAACCACATCATCAGGCAGACGGCGTCGGCTCACGTTAAAGCAGCTTCACTCGCCGTGGTTTCCTGATCCACTGACCGGCTTCTTCTGTGGTATTTCTGATGTTTTACAGAGAACTGAACCTGCAGGACTCGTTTCAAATATCAATGTAAAACATGATAAAATCAAACAGAAAAGAACAAAGTGTAGAGCTTTTAGAAATGGTTATAAATGTTCACAGCAGCTCTTTTTTCTGTCAGGACGGTCTAAAATATGAAACATTATGATGTCATCATAAGAAGGAAGTGATGTAAACCATAAAAGTGTTCGTCTCTCACCTGGCTGGCTGCCACCTGTGTTTTTAAATTCAGTCCATCGACTCGTCGGCGTTAACCAAGCTTTGAAACGTGCTTCCAAACTTTGATCCTTTCAGTAACTCGTTACCTTTGTCTCACCTGGTTCCCTGTGGCTGTGTGTGGGCGGAGCTGCCTGAAGCCCCACCCACACCCAAAGTCACTGGCAGAAATGAAGCCAAATGAGTGTGAAGGTTAAAAAGCAGCAGACCCCGCTCCTCATTCTGTCCTTACTGTCCCTGAACGCAGCACGGAGCCCCTCCCTGTGTTACCCAGCATGCTGTGCAGCAGGGTTAGTTTATATATGTGCGTTTATGTTTCACAGGTATCTGTAAGTTATTGTTGTTTGTTAATGTTTTCATCATGTGATCTGACCTGTGAGGTCCCCCTGGTGGCCAGTAACAGAACTCACCTTTAGAGCTGCAGGGCTTTTTTTTGTTTGAAAAGTCACACCCGTCATAGCGCCATCACTGAAGTTAGACACTGTGTTCCTGCGGCAGCTGCTGCGGAGTCATGTGACCCAGGAATAAATGGCGAGTGCGGGCAGAAGTGTGTGTGAGATCACGTGTGTCTTCACGTTCGTGTTTGACGCTGTCTGAAACGTTTCCTTCCAGGCCGAGGAGCTCACCAGTGTTCAGGTCAAAACGGAGCCGGAGGGCGACGTGGAGATCCGCTCGTACCCGATCCTCAGGAAGCTGTCCGTCAAACTGACCGACTGCAGGGCGTGGCTGGAGGGGCGGGACTTCCTGTCTTTGGGTAATTCATGATTAAAATCAATGTCTTTGTAGCTGCTTGTTCATAGCAGAAATCCTAATCCTGTTATTCCAGTCAGTTCTGAGATTAGGACCAGGGTCTAAGAACAGCAGGGTCTAAGAAACTTTTCCTTTGACTGTAGTTCAGCTGAATGAAGCCCGCCGGAGTCTGACAGGAAGTGAATCTAGGCGAATGTGCTGAAAGGTAAAGCCAGCACAGCGATCATTTTCTCTCCATCAAATCTGTGACTGAAATATTCGATTGATTGCTCAGCCAGAAAAAATAAATGCTGCTGCTTTTGAGAACATTTAGAAGTTGATCGGTCAGTTACTAAAATCTGAGGATTTTTTTAAATTATTGATTAATCTGCAGATTCTTTTCTGGATTCAGTTTGATTCTGTGGTCTGAAGATGCTTATATAGTAAAGACCACAACGTTAGAGAGCAACCCACCAATCAGCAGCACAAGGTGACAGTGGCGAGGAAGAACTCCCTTTAAACAGGAACCATTGTCTTCAGTTTAGTCTGAAGTTCTAAGTGGATAATAATTTAACCGTGTCAGAACAGTTCATCCGTGGTTGTTGAAATATTCCTGCATATAATCTGGATGAAACTGCAGTGTTTTCTAATAAAAGAGAAGCAGCCGAACGAGACGTCTTCAGACACCTCGAGCTTCAGTTTGTTGGGGTCAGAAACGAAGGAAAACTTCCTTTTTTTTTTTTTTTGAACTGCAGGAAACTTCCTGTCATTTGAACCGGCAGCTGACCCTCCAGAATAAAACGTCACCTGCTGATCTTCTGTCGGTTGAATTGTCTGCTGGTTGTATCTTTGGTGGCGTCTGCAGCAGAAGCAGAGGTTTTAGAGGAAGCCCGGTCCTCTTCGTCTCTAACGTAACCTCTGACCTTTGTTCCTCCGCAGGTGACCACCCTGAGCTCTGCGAGCAGAGGCTGACGCAGCAGCAGTCCACCAACACGGGCAGGAAGATGGTCTACTGCCACGAGTGTAACAAGGGGTTCTACAAGAAGTCCCACCTGGAGGCTCACCTGCGGGTCCACCGGGGCCAGAAGCCCAATGAGTGCTGGCAGTGCGGGAAGACCTACCCGACCCTGATGAGCCTCGTCATGCACCAGCAGATCCACGACCGCACTGCGCCCTACCAGTGCTCCTACTGCGACAAGACCTTCGCCCTGAAGAGGGACTGGAAGACCCACCACCGGACGCACTCGGGCACCAAACCCTTCAAGTGCTGGTTCTGCGGGGACGGCTTTGTTGAGCAGGACGAGCTCAACGAGCACCTGGAGGTGCACAGCGGCGAGAAGTGCTACCACTGCACCGTCTGCGACAAGATGTTCATATCCTACCAGGGCTTCAACTTCCACCGCAAGTCCCACAAGAGCCGGAAGCTGCTGCCGTGCCACAAGTGCAACAAGACCTTCAGCAACCCTCAGAGTCTGAAGCTGCACCAGGTGACGCACTCCAACAGGAAGCCGTACAAGTGCCCCACCTGCAGCAAAGCCTTCAAGCTGCTGAGCGGCATGCGCTGCCACCAGCGCACCCATGAGGACCTGAAGGCCTACCACTGCGCCGAGTGCGGCAAGTGCTTTTCTAGCCTGCAGGGCCTGAAGCTCCACGACCGCACGCACACCGGACTCAAGCCCTACAAGTGCTCCGAGTGCGGCAAGAGGTTCACGCAGTCGCCCCACCTCAAGGCACACATGGTGACCCACACCGGGGAGCGGCCCTTCCTCTGCACCACCTGCGGGAAGCGGTTCACGCAGTCGTCCCACCTGAGGTCCCACATCACGCTGTTCCACGTGGGTGAGAAGCCGTTCACCTGCGACGACTGCGGCAAGAGCTTCACCATCGCTCACTACCTGAAGGTGCACCGGCGCACCCACACCAAGGAGAAGCTGTACCAGTGCTCATACTGCCAGAAGTCCTTCTCCTACCACAATTCGTGGAGGGCGCACGAGAGGATCCACACCGGCGAGCGGCCCTTCACCTGCCAGGACTGCGGCCAGAGCTTCATCACGTCTGGCTCGCTGGTGAGCCACCAGCGGTCCAAACATACCGGAGAGAAGAGCCACTACTGCATCACCTGCGGCGAGTTCTTCTTCACTAGCTCGATGCTGCGCGTCCATCAGCTCGACCACACTGGTGAGCGCCCGCACGTCTGCAGCTGCGGCAAGACCTTCAAAACCAGAGGCGTGCTGCGCTACCACCTGAAGAGGTTCACCGACCACCGGCCCGCCGAGTGAGGGGGCGGGACTTTTACACACTATCCTGACATGTTTTCTACTTTAATCACCGCCTGAGCTTCAGCGGGAGCTCTTCTAACCACGCCATGTCTTCTCCTGTGGTGGTTTGTACCTGATCAACCAATGAGCTCGCAGAGCAGCAGCGCTTCCTTACTCTGCTGGTTTTTAGATGAACTTTGACTCTGTGTGGACGGACACGAATGCTGCTGAGAATCGATTGTAGTCTCCTTCAGTCTGTCAGCGATCAATAATCTGATCGTTAGTGATCAATAATCTGATCGTTAGTGATCAATAATCGGATTGTTAGCGCTGCTCAGAGCGTGGCGCTTCAAACCCAGCAGGGCGACGCTTCCAAAGAATCAGCCATGATGTTTTTGTGTTGCGCTGTCGGTACATGTGACGCCGCGTTTTTAGGGGCGTCTTCATCATGTCATCATCAATAAAGTATCACCTGCAGGTTCACCTGTGACTCCTCTCATTGTTCCCCCTGACAGCTCATAGCTGACAGACTCACCTATCACAGGTGTGTCAAAGACGCACCGCGGTGCGTTTCAGCAGCAGCGCTCTGCTGAAGCACGGGTCTGCTTTTCACCTAAAGGACAAAGGAACCGCATAGAGAATCTGGTAGATTTTCAAAATAAAAGGCCCCACGCAGACTCTGCTTCTGAAACACTCCCAGTGCATCCCAGGGTTATTCAGGTTCACGGCTCAGTGTGACACTTCATCAAACTGACGGTTCAGTGCAAAAACGACTTTCTACCTCCATTAAACACTTTTCCTGATCTCGGTGGAAAACATCACGAAGGAGAATTTCTGAGGAGGAGTTTGGTGCTCAGAGTCCGACCACACTGACACCAGACTCCTTTCCTCCTCCTCATTTAGGATTTCTGCAACCAAAGTAAAATCTGTCACTTTTCCCAGTTGACCTGAAGTAAACATGAATCCATGATCATCGTAAAGGCAGAATTATTGATGCAAGCTGAGCGATAAACCTTAAACACACTTTGATTGTGGTATGCCTGAGTCACACGGACCTACAGTCCAGTCAGCATTCCCCCGGTAACCACTGGTTGCTAGGGACATACGTCTGTTCCCTGATGGCGAACGGTTGCTGGCTGTTACTTCAGTCACACAGAGCAGTTTGCAATTCAATTCATGCCCACTGTTAAGGCGCAGGAAGCCGCTGCAGTATTCTCCTAAACGATAGGTGTCGCCACTCACTGTGCCGCAACATCAGCGCTGATAGAGGAAGAGAAGAAGTCAAAACCAGAAAGCAGAGACGTCTCCCGTTTTCAAACTGTTGCAGCATCTCCCTCTGTTTATCTGTGCGTCTCTGAGCTTCTGTACTGAAATAACATTAAAACGGTGCTAAAACCCGACACGATTTTCAACCCAGCTGTGGCGGCGGCGGCCCAACACACCAGGTTACAAAAATCGAGAGGTGCACGACCGGCTGAAGCAACACCAAAATGGCGGTGCGTGCCTGCGGCATGCGGTGAGCATAAAAGTGGCCTGACATTTCCTGACTCATCACTGACTCAAACCAGAAATGGAGAACATTTGAACTTCTTCAAAATAAAAGCTGAAACCAAAAGGTGGAACTTTTACTTTGCAGGTGAATAGTTTCACTATTCCGGTCTTCCTGCAGGCTCTGAACAAAGCCACAGCCTGCAACCGCTCGCCAAACAGATGTCTGTCCCTAGCAACCGGTGGTTACTGGGGAGTCACTGACAGGTCTGTAGGGCCGTGTGACTTGGGCATTATACAGCCCATAATCTGGATTCACAGTTTATATAAATCTGTTCTTCATGATGTTCTTCCAGCAGTGAGACGTTTAATTGGCAGCTGATGGAAATGGAAAACACATTGTTCACGAATGAGTTATGGGATGTAATTATCTTCTTTCATAAAGAGGCTCTGGTGTCTCCTCTGCTGTAGGAGGTAATGAAGGAAGCTCTGAAGCTCCTTTCCTCTGTTTAGGAGCTCAGACAGCTCTGATCA
Organism: Heterochromis multidens; assembly: GCA_015108495.1. Lineage (NCBI taxonomy): Eukaryota > Metazoa > Chordata > Actinopteri > Cichliformes > Cichlidae > Heterochromis > Heterochromis multidens. The sequence goes on from VUQS01069051.1 coordinate 20,057, forward strand.
TCCAGCTCCAGCAGGTATGAGAACTTTAACCTGACTGATCGTACCCGGCAGAGCTCTCCTGGTTTCATGGTTTGATTATAACTGAGACGAGTTTGTTTCACCAAACAGCGAGCTGCTGTCAGCCAGCCGTCCAATCAGAGGCAGCGAGCTCTTCGATTTCAGCAGCAGTCACACACACACACCTGACTCGGTGATGTAAACAGCTGGACGGCGCCTCAGAATCAAACTGTCCCGGTTGGTGACCTGAAGCGTGGGGGTGCAGGCAGACCCAGCACTGACCTTTGAACCCCACACAGAGGTTAGTTGTTTCCTCTGAGCGCTGCTGTCTCCGGTGTAAATGAACGCCTCTGTGGTCTCCAGTGGGTTCAGAGTGCAGCGGTTTGGGTTCGTCCTGCTCCGTCTGCACTCACAGCTGATTGGACGGTTTATCGGTGCCTGAAGCACTGACACAGGCAGGATGGATCCATGCTTTCATGCTGTTTACTCCAGATTCTGAGCCTACCATGTCTGTGTGAACTGTAGCCTCAGTTTCCTGTTCTTAGCTGACAGGAGTGACCCGGTGTGCTCTTCTGCTGCTGTTGCCCGTCTGCTTCAAGGCTCAGAGATGCTCTTCTGAAGACCTCGGTTGTAATGAGTGGTTATTTGAGTTCCTGCTGCCTTCCTATCAGCTCCGAGCAGTCTGACCATAAACACTCATGCCACGTTCACAGTCACTTAAACCACCTTCTTCATCACTCTGACGCTCAGTTTGAATTTCAGCAGGTCGTCTTCATCATATCTACATGAGTGACTGCACTGAGCTGCTGCCCTGTGATTGGCTGATCAGATATCTGAGTTAATGAGCAGCTGAACAGGTGTACCTAATGTAGTGGTCAGTGAGTGTAAATAAAATTATTAAAGACATGATCCTCCATCATAACATGGCTGTTAAATGTTTAGGTTTTAGAAATGATCATTACCTTTCAAAATAAATCAGAATAAATGTGAAGTTTGGGAAAAAAAAACATTTGTCATTATTTTATTTTCATTGTTTTTAATACCTCAATAATAAATCCAAGTAAATTAGATCTTTGTAGATGTATTTTCTGATTCTTCCAAATTTGAGTGAATGTTTTTTCTTTCCGCCGCTTTTACTTTGAAGGCGCGGAGACTGGCTTCGTGTCTTCCGCTCCTTATGTAAACAGTAAAGATGGCGGCCTCCGGTGTGTTCCGTGCTGTCCTCAGTCAGACTCTGAGCAGGTTCAGGTGTTCGAGGGGTAACCTGCGACACCCCCGAGCTGCACACAGGTGAGTCCAGCTCAGACTCACCGGAACCTGCGCACCAGGGTCCGGTCAGATTTCACACGAGTCCTGCGTCCTCACACCAGAGTCCATTCAAAAATCTGCAGTTTTTACAGCTACTCA
>VUQS01069060.1:0-19889 GCA_015108495.1 Heterochromis multidens
TTTCACTGGAACTAAGGGGCCGAACCCAACTCCTGAAAAACAACCCCACACCATAATCCCTCCTCCACCAAACTTTACACTTGGCACAATGCAGTCAGACAAGTACTGTTGTCCTGGCAACCACCAAACCCAGACTCGTCCATCGGATTTCCAGATGGAGAAGCGTGATTCGTCACTCCAGAGAACACATCTCCACTGCTCTAGTGTCCAGTGGCGACGTGCTTTACACCACTGGATCCGACGCTTTACATTGTGCTTGGTGATGTAAGGCTTGGATGCAGCTGCTCGGCCATGGAAACCCATTCTATGAAGCTCTCTACACACTGTTCTTGAGCTAATCTGAAGGCCACATGAGGTTTGGAGGTCTGTAGCTATTGACTCTGCAGAAAGTTGGTGACCTCTGCACACTATGTACCTCAGCATTTGCTGACCCTGCTCTGTGATTTTACGTGGCCTACCACTTTGTAGCTGAGTTGCTTTTGTTCCTAATCGCTTCCACTTTGTTATAATACCACTAACAGTTGACTGTGGAATATTTAGTAGTGAGGAAATTTCACGACTGGACTTGTTGCACAGGTGGCATCCTATCACAGTACCATGCTGGAATTCACTGAGCTCCTGAGAGCGACCCAGTCTTTCACAAATGTCTGTAGAGCCAGTCTACATGTCTGGGTGCTGGATTTTATACACCTGTGGCCGTGGAACTGATTGGAACACCTGAATTTAATGATTCGGATGGGTGTTTGTATGGCCAGTTTTTATGTTATACCTTACTAGTACCAGGTTGGACCCCTTTTGCTTTTGGAACTGTCTAATTCAATTACTTTTTGCTTTCCTACCAGCTCAAACCAGTCTTACCATTCTCCTCTGACCATCTACTATTCCTCATCTACATATGTTCAAACCATCTCAACCTTACCTCTCTAATGTTGTCTCCAAAACACTCAACCTGAGCTGAGAGCTGTCCCTCTGATGTATTCATTTATAATCCTGGTTACTCCCAGTGAAAGTCGTCAACCCTGCCTTCTGTCTTTTTGTCAGTGCCACCATCTCCAAACCATACATCACAGTCTCACTAACATCTCGTAAATCTTTCCTTTCCTCCATCCTGACTGACTAGCCTTCTGTCACAAGTCACCCCACCCTCTTTTCACCTATTTTGTGCACTGTTGCCCCCAGGTATTTAAACTCATCTACCTTCACTACCTCTGCTCCCTGCATCTTGTATGGAAAAATCCCAGTAGATCAGCAGTTTCTGAAATACTCAGATCAGCCCGTCTGGCACCAACAACCCTGCAACTTAAATCACAGTTCCTCCCTATTCTGATGCTCAGTTTGACCTTCATTGCTGCCATGTGACTGGCTAATTAGATATTTGTGTTAGTGAGCAGTTGAATACCTAATAAAGTGGCCAGTAAGTGTATAAAATGAGAGACTTGTATGGAGCACACATCAGGAATCTGATGGTAAATTCCTGCACACATATTAGTGACTGAGATCCATTGTGTTTTGCTTGCTTACTTGTTTTTATGCAATAACATGTAAAAACATACAAATACTGTTCTTTTAATGATAATTTGTATCTCATATGTTTTTTTTTTAAAGAAAATCAATAAAATAAGTACAAACAGCAAAATGAACACAAAAAAACAGCATTTTTTTTTTTAAGTGGGGGGACTTTAAGATCTCATGATAAAGTAAAATCCCTTTCAGCAATGAAAATACTTTCACCCACAAGCTCTTAACCAGAGTGTTGCTTTAACAGTGTGTTCCTTTTCTTCCTTGGAAATGAGGTTATCATCTGGGTTCACTTTTGAATGGATTGTTGGGTAATATCATCAGTTCATTCTTAATCTAACAGATCCTTCAGGGGGTTAAACAAGGTGTATCAGATCAATTTAGCTGCTTATAGAGGAGGATTTAGCACAAAAAAGGTGGTGCTGTGGGGGCCTGAGGCAGAGAGAATAAGATCTCAGCGAGGTATCTGCTGTATCTCTATTTTGCTGGCGGGAAGGAGGTAGGTGTCATATATGCTGTTATCAGCAGAGTAGGACTGCTTCCCATAGCTCTGATATCTATGTTTCATCATCGGTATAAACAAAAGACCCTTTGAACAATGAAAAAAATGGCCCTAGGCCGAGTATGGCCGTGTAACTGTCTTCTTCTCTTCCCATTCTTCTTTCCTTTCTTTCCGCTCAGTTGTCACAGTGAAGAGACCAAAAAGGAAATGGACCCACTCGACACAGACAGCCCACTCAGATTCTAATCTTTACTCATTTGTCCGCCCCTGTTTAAAGAGCCTTTGTCACGGGTGAGCACAGGTGAAGGACATCAGCGTCTCCACTCTATCTTGCCTTGTTCTTTCGCTTTTTCTCTTTTATTAACTGGTGAAAGGTGAGGATGGGCCTTGCAGTGAATTCGGCTACAAAAGGGGACCACACAGTGGGTTTTTGAAAAATCTCATTTAAAATCTATCTTAAAGTCTTTTGTGCTGTCAGTTTCACAGCTAAAAGAAAAAGCAAGACGACTTCTCGTCTGAACTGTATGGAGCATGTAGGTGCATGTGAACAGGACAGACTGAGTAAAAATAATAAATACTTCACGCTGTCAATAAGCCACCTTTGTTCCTTTGCCTCTTTTGTTCTCTGTTACAGTAGGATATGCCCAAAACTAGCACTTCCCTTTGCATGTACAGACATCTCCTTGACTTCTGTTTTCATTAACCTCTCAGTGTACTCTATCAGAAAGAGGCGAATGTGCTACAATAATATCCCAGTGACGACACACGGGTCAGGACCCCTCTGATCCTGAGAGGGGAGAATATCTCATTAAGAGAGAAAGCCTTTGGGACATCAAAGCAATTTGGCTTGCCCTCTGTTCTCAGGAACCAATTAAAACATTAGCCTAAACTATCGCAGCACTCACAGATGTTGATGCAGCCATGACAGTTCTTTGCATAACACCAAAAAGTCAAAGCTGTAGCCGTGACTCCCAAGGCTATAATGATAATCAGAGAAGGTGACAAATATGCCGCATAATGCAAATTAAAACAGCAATCAAGAGAAAATGAGAAATGTGCCGCAATTATAATAAATATATTTAAATATCTCGTGCACCCATACTGTGCATATCTTTGTCCCAAAGTTCAGAAAGTTGTGTGTGCATTTCTTTTCGGAGCAAATGTGAGCGGAGTAATCTAAATGCAGTCAATGAACTTTGATTCAGACTTGAAAAGTTGCTCCCCAACTGTTCTCTCCCACAGAGCTTTCTCACATTTTCTACCCTTCGATTTGATTCCAGTCTATTAACTTGTGCTTCCAGGCCAGCTGAGTAACTCTCAACAGCTTCATTCTGTGCTAATGAAGCACACTCTGTCCATAACCAAATCTGAGTCTATGAAATTTCTCGATAAAGCTGGCCTGTGCGGCGACCTCCCCTCCATCTTCCCTCCGATCTCTAACTCAATTCAACAATTACATGCAAATGATCCACAGATTCCACTGATTCTGAAACAGTACTGGTGTAAAAGAAGAAAGTTCAGGTCAGGAACACCCATGGATAAATGCTGATTAAATGATACAAAATAGAAAACACAACTCAATTGACAAAGGCAGATTTTGTCTGTCAGCCACTTTTTCATCCATTCTGGCTCAGATTCTTCCTCCAAAATCTCTTCAAAATATCTGATTACTCATGAATACTTTTCCAGGAGCGAGTAGGCTTCAGTGCTGTGCCCTTCACAAGTTATAATCAGAGCTGAAATCTGTCTTCCAGAGGAAAAATACGAGTGAATACAGAGTCCTTGATTTAACTGAGCAACCAAACCAAGAGGATCTTATTTTCTTAAGTCAAAACAATATTTACAAGTATTCAGACACAGTGCTGACAGAGTGTAGCAAAAAGAAAACATTTAAACATCACCTCTGACCGCGGGTCCCCCTCCTAGTTGAAATGACTGACAGAAGATGGGTGCTGATATGCTGAGCCCACAGGCCATATCCCACAGCGATGTCACTGTGAGGTCATGTGGTGACAGTTCAGAGTAGTGGGTCATCACCCCCCCCACACACACACCCCGAACGCTTAAACTGAATAAACAGAGGAGACTCACAATGAATCTCAGCAGCTTGCTTCAGAAAATGACTGACAGATGCTGGAGCGCTGTAAATGGGTTATCTCTGCAAGAATGACTGCTCATGAGAGCTACAAAATAAGTGCACTCCACTGTTTCTGAACTTTAAACACTTCATCAAATTCCTAAATCCAGCCAAAAGGTTACAGATTTGAGCTACCTGTCAGTTTTGATCGCTTCAGTAATCATATTCACATTAAATGCAGATGGATGATGCCTCTTTATTCCTGCTCTTATACAGGCTGATCATCAGTCTGCAGGTCAGTGGTCCAATCACCCCCTCGACCTCGAGGGTGTTGGTTGGATGAAGGCCAGCACTTAGAGACAGTCTGGCATTTCACCCACAGCACCTAACATCACTGCCAAAAGCATGCCTTTGTGCAAGGCCCTTAACAGTTACAGATCAGCACTCCAGACATTGTGGTTTTTGGCTGACCCAGTGTACTGTGACCCTGAAATAGAGGATACTAATACTATGTGTGGGCATGAAAATGTTTGTATTAGAGAGAACCCAATAGTGGTAAAAATAACTTGTTCATATATATATATATATATATATTTATGTATGACATACTACCAGTAGCATTTGTATGTATGTTTGTATGTTCCCTATCTCCTTCTAGACGAGTGGAACAATCTTGATGAAACTTTGCATAAACATTGCCTAGGGCACTGTGAGTACCAACATCTATATGTCGTATACAAATATTTTATACAAATCCCACAATCTTATATATTTGTACATTTGCATTGACTGCATTCACCGTGTGTTTACGTTTAGTGTGCGCACGCTACGTTTGTTTAGTTTGTGCACATTTTACGGTCGTTACGCTATGGTCAGTGCAAATTTTTTATCTTCTCAGTGCAGCTGAGCACCCACTGATTATCAATCAAGTCATCAGAATAAGCCACTATAAAAATGCTTAATGCCATATCATATTTGATAAATGAGTTTTTGTGAGTTTTCCCCAAAAAAGCCTAAATAAATTGCACAATACATTTTAAAGCAATAAGTTGAAAAAAAATCTCAGATGTAACAAATATGATACAAATTAAAAATAATTTATGCAAAATTGTAGTACGCAAACACTGTGACAGTGATGTCAGCATCACAGACAATGTCAGACAGTGACCAAGGCAGCTGGTTTGGTGTGTAAATAAATAGTAAAATATTTCAGTTGAAAAGTGTAGACTAATTATCAAGAGAAAATTTTGAATTTATTATTTCAAAATGAGTAAAGCACTGAAAAAGTTGCTGTCGGGTATTCGTCAAACTTCATGACGAGTATGTTGAGTATTGGTTCAAACGTCAAAGGCACCCGACTCGCCTCAGTAATGAATGTCAGTCATTCCAAATGTGTCTGAGATGCTTCAATATAACTTGCAGTAGTGGACGGACCACCAATCAACACTGTACAGATGTCTAAAAGTGATTTTGAAATTGTTTAAAATAAAATGAGACTTTAATGAGAGTTTAAATAACTATAATAACTTATTGCCCCCATTAAATTACGTCATCTGTATTCCTTTTCGGAAGGTAGAAAAGACAGTATTAAAAACATAATTTTTTTTAGCAAGAACTCGGTTGTGTAACAGATACAGGAACATGTGAGAGCACCCAAAGACAGGAGAAAAAAAAGAAAAAACGTAAACATACACATTCACACACTCTGACACAGGCACACGCGCACACACACACACAATAGGATCCCTCTTGGCAATCTATGACCCAAATCCTCTATGAACCTCCTCCCTCTTGGCTCCTCTAGTTCTGTTTTCTCTCAGTCTGTCTTTCTGGCAAGGGATTGGGACCTCATACATACAGTTGCCATTTTTTTTCCAATCAGTTTCAAGTAGAAATACAGTTTTTTTTAGCAAGTGAAATGGCATCTTAACTTGGGTCTGTGCAGTATTCTTCTTTTTGCCCCTCACTGGTATTTATACTGTTAATAAATATAGTTCCTGCTAGAGATCTCTTCTCTCTAGTCAGTCAGAATTTTGATTAATATCTGTGCCTTTGTTTTCTCTTTCAGAAATATCTTTACCTTTGTACTGTATCACCTCTGAGTGAGAAGCTGCCTCCCAATATGAAAAAAGAGCAGGTGTCCAGGAGAGAGAGTGGCTGCTGAGGCTACAGAGGGTTAAATGCTGGCTCTGACCCCCACCGATCACCCTGCGGAGTCTATAATACCCCCCTTAGACTGAGGTCACAGAGAGACACGTGGCTATGCTTTGGGAATATAAACTAGGCAAGACTTCTGCGGGTTATAAAGAAAACAGAGGGAAGGGATTTCAAAGAAAGTCTTCTGAGAGTTGCCATATGCTCAATAAGCCCTTTAACGCCTTCTCTCTTTACCATAAGCTGTCACGAGGATGATGTTCACACAACAGACACCTCCATCCCTCAGAGCATTCCTCTTTTTAAGTACATTGAGAGCCTCAACAAGATATATTTTTATATATTCATAACCATTTGAAGCCTTAAACTTTTTTCCCCTTTAAGAATTAAATTGTTTGAAAGCTGCAGTGAGCATAGAATAAGTAAGTAAATCCTTTGCATATGTAAAAAGTACCAATTTAACAATATAAATATTATAAATTGCAAGAATTACATGCGTTAAACACAACCATATGCAATCTGCAGACAAATTAAAGCTAACACCTAGAAGCTGTTACCCTCACATTCCAAAAAGAGATAACTGCAGGCACTTGCCATGCTTTGGGGATTTAGGCTGGTCGTGCACCTCTTGATTTTTTAACCTGGCCGGCATGACTAGACCATACAATCATGTTTGTCTTTACTGCTATTTCAATGAAATATCAGTACAAGAACAAGAACTCAGAGATTACAGTGTGGACAATGTTGCAACAACTTGAAAAGATAAAAATTTATGCAGAAAACTAAGGAAAAAAACTGATTGTTCTGCTTCCTGTTTCGGCTTCTTCTACTGCCATGTCAGTGCTGAGGGTTTTTTTCTAAGTATCGTTGAGCTGAAGACTGCAGCGAGTACACGCACCTCAAGCACCAGTATAAATGATAACAGGCCTGCAATGACCTCACAGTTGGCGTACGCAACAACCAATGTAGTGACCATAAACTAGGCTTAACAGCCATGTGCTATAACAGTAGTTCCTAACCCTTTTATATGACATACCCCACAGTCCTGTTAGATGTATTCAAAAAACACTCTGAGGTTCAAATTGTTTATTTGAACTAACTTTAAAATAGATAGTGACTATTTTTAGTGTAACACTTATCAATTATGTTTAGCAAGCCATTTAAACTGTCCATAACTATTAGCTTATTTCAACTAGTTACTTTAACTTAACCCACCGCTTTGAGTTAACGCTATTCACTTCATTTTATTTATGAACTATGTAATATTTCACTTGTCTACAGACACATACCCAGTAACAATCCAAAGTGTTATAAAATAGAACATTAGGTTGATGATGCTTATTATTATTATTATTTAGACTTATTTACTTATCACCATCTGGAGGATCCTCAAGAGTTAACAGCATGGTGGAGGCAGCTCAGGACACTGTTTTCAGCCTCTCAACTCTACACAACATCAAAGTCACTGGACTGCTGACCCCCCCATAGAGAGACTCCCTCCGCATGGTCTGGGAGCTGTTTTGGAAGGGGTCATGCAATGGTACAGGGGTGACTCAGAGATGCATAATAAAAGTCCAAACTGCAAAAATAAATGACAGTGATAGTAAATAAAAACACAGAGAAAAAGTTTACTGTATTAACTAGAAAACAATAACACTCCTGACCTGACCAATCCTGCTAAACCGCTGCAGGACCCCCTGATGGTGACCTGATCTTGTGTCACTCCAGCGCCAGCAGCTTGGGGCGTATACATGGACATTCTGCCAATACCTTCCAGCACCCTCTCTTTACATACACCACTGTTTTTGCTATTTTTTTCCCTCCTTTACATGTACTTAATTCCAGACTGAATAATTGCACACACCCACACTCACTACACACAAACTCATATGCACTTATTTTAATAACTGTTCAGTAGATATTCTGTATCCATGTCTTGCCCTATGTTTACATTTAATCCTCATACAGTGGGTACCTCAGTAGCCTGCTTGGTAAAGCATGTGCACCGTGTATAAGAGTCCTTATTGGAGAGGCTGCTACTTGAGTGCACTTTGACTCTGTTGTTGCGTGATACCTATCCCTATCAAATCCAAAACAAAAACGTCTTTAAAAAGAAATACTATAGTTGTTGTAGCTCACACTGGAGTTTCTTTTGACTACTCACACACTTGTTTGTTTTGTTGGGTTTGGGCACCTCGAAAGGGTCACACATCTGTGGGGTGCTGAGATGATTTTTGAAAATGCAGAAAACAATAAACAAATGTCTTTTGCATCAATTTAAATGTATTATTTGCAAAAAATTCTCCCATTTGGAATCTTCCTGCCTTTTTGTTGTGAATAAAATTAACATAAAACCATGTGAGAAGTTTGGAAAGGAAATGTCTTTTTCAACAGTCAGTAATTCAAAAGCACCTGAAACATGAGTTTAATCACATATTTATTGTAATATTTAATTCGTAATGTTGTCAGCTACAGTAAGAAGTATATTTCCCTCTCAAATGTAGTGGAGTGCAAATTTAAATAGTGCAAAATGGAAATGCTCGAGTAAAGCACATCATATTCTACCTAAGTGTAATGCTTACGCACAGTAGGTCACAGTAGTTCACAGTGTCCACAGGAACAACAGCAGAAAAGGTCAATGTGGAGTAACACAATGACTTGCAAGCAAACATGGCCAGACCGACAACAAAGTGTTAATCAGCTATCAGCCTTTGTAGAAATTACTGCATTACATGGACAACTCCGTGATGAAGTCAGGAGACAAGCAGCAGGCTGATAATAAACTCGCGCACACTGTTGCGAGGTTACTAATATCCAATCTGGTCTGGCATTGATAAATGAGATTCCCGGGTTAGCGTGGAGGTGTATTAACTGTGAGGTAAGAGAGAAAAGGATGCAGAGAATGGACAAAGGCAGTTGGGTGATTAACCAAAGTTTGTGTGAATGGCCCCTCTGATAGTTTCTCAAACATGCATTGTTACGCTGGTGCTCGAAAATGTTTGAATGTGGGGTCTTATTATTCTCATGGCAGATATTGAGAGGGAGGGAATTCTTTATGCAGACACTGTTTCACTAGGCAATCTTTTTCATGCTCTGCTTTCCTATTGAGTTCTTCTTTGTGGTTTCAACAAAGCTATTTTTTTATATAACCACACAGCGGCAATCAATATTTTATCACTCATCTGAATTAAACTAACCCATGAAAATCTGCACAAGGTTTTGGAGACTGTCACAGAGAGGTTCAGCACCTTCATTTTGTGGTACAGTCAAACCCTTCAAAGTAATGTGGTACAATACAATTTAAAGCAACAATACATTTACTTGAAAACACAATTAAACATCATTTTAAGGTCCTCATCTTGATAGCTTCCAGTTTATATTTCCTTTTTATCATGAATAAAGCATCAGCTAATAAAATAAGATAAAGTGCACCATGATAAAGAAGATAAACCAAAAACAAAGGAAAAAAAACAATTTCACAACCTTTTGTTGCCTGTTGCCTACTAACAGATGAAGATACACAGGAAATCTGGCCATATTTGTGACATTTTCAGCCACTTGTTCCATTGCCTATTTATCTACACTCATAAGAAAAAAACTAAAACATGGCAAGCAATTTTCACTTTTGGTTCAGTTGGAAACAAACTTGAGCTAGTAGATGTTTCTCTTAATGCACCCTGCTCCTAATATTTTCATAACAGTAGTGAATTGAAAGCAACATTAAGTCACAGTTTATATTTGAACATATTTGAACATATTTGATTTCAGTTTGTGCTACTCTTCTGTAATATCTGAATAGATGTCTGAAATGCGAGTCATTAGTAATTACAGTAATGAGAAATTGGTGGAATATCTTAAATGGTTTCATTGAACTAAGACTCAAATAGGTCTTTTTTTATACAAAAAGCAAAGACTATCTCTCTTTTTCTTTTTCTTTTTCTTTTTCTTTATTTATGAGATTGATTGAATACACCTAGCTATCTAATCCAGTCTGTTTTTGAGCAGCTCTGGGAGAAATAAAGCAAAATGTCTACCAAATACCTTGAGAAATAAAGCAAAATGTCTACCAAATACCTTTATCAAATGACTTACAGTGTACAGTAAAATGGTAAATTAATGAAATGTGTCATCTGAGGCACAAATGTCAGTGCATTACAAAGAAGACAGAACATACTGTGTGAAATGCTGCATATTTCAAACTTAGCTTGGCACACTTCTGTCTGTTTAAAGCAAAGCTCCTCTCAATTTGACCTCATGGCTATTCTAAGGATGTGAGAGCACCTTCTCAGATCTATAAATGGGTGACTTATAATGAGTATGATGACACCAAGCAGAAATACTTCTCTGTTTCATCAGGGAACTCACACAATCTGATTTATTCTATTCTTCTGTTTCAGATGTAATATATAGGATTGTCCTTTGTTCAAAAAGACTTAAATCTGATTTGGAAAAATCTGGAAAACCTTGGTATCTAGAGCCCTGCTGCTCTGTTTATCCATTCATCTATCCATTTTCTACCCCTTATCCGGGTTAGGGTCACGGGGGGCAGCAGTTTGAGCAGAGAAGCCCAGACTTCCCTCACCTCAGCCACCTCTTCCACCTCATCCGGGGGGACACCGAGTCGTTCCCAAGCGAGCCGAGAGATGTAATCTCTCCAGTGAGTCCTGGGTCTGCCCCAGGCCTCTTCCCGGTAGGACATGGCCAGGAGGCATCCTAATCAGATGCCCGAACCACCTCATCTGGCTCCTTTCGATGTGGAGGAGCAGCAGCTCTACTGCAAGTCCCTCTCAAATGACAGCGCTCCTCACCCTATCTCTAAGGGAGAACCCAGCCACCCTTCGAAAGAAACTCATTTCCGCCGCTTGCATCCGTGACCTCATTTTTTCGGTCACTACCCAGAGCTTGTGATCATATGTGAGGGTAGGAACATAGATTGACCGGTAAATCGACAGCTTCGCTTTTATGCTCCCCAGTCCTTCTGTCAACCTCATGGTCCACTCTCCCCGCACTCGTGAACAACACCCTGAGATACCTGAACTCCTTCAGCTGGGGTAGTAACTTGTCAGTGACCCAGAGTGGGCACTCCACCCTTTTCCATTCTTGGAGGTGCTGCTTCTCACTCCTGCCTATTCACGCTTGGCTGCGAACACTGGAGCGGTTCACCACCTGATGAAACCAACAGAACCACATCATCTGCAAAAAGTAAAGATGAAATCCTGAGGCCAAAGGGCAGCCCTGGTGGAGTCCAAAATCTACCGGAAACAAGTCTGACTTACTGCCAGCAATACGAACCAAGCTCTTGCTATGGTTGTACAGGGACCAAGTGGCTCATAGCAACAGACCAGACACCTCATACTCCCAAAGCATCCCCCACAGGGTACCTCGAGGGACGTGGTCGAATGCCTCCTCCAAGTCCACAAACACATGTAGACTGGTTGTCAGCTGTCTCTGGAGTCCCAAAGGCTAACTAAGCCCAATAAGACTCCTTCTTCAGCCTGACCCTCACTTCACTTCCGGTATCCACCATCTGGTTCTGGGATTACTGCCACAACAGGTTCCAGTAACCTTGCAGCCGCAGCTCCTTGCAACAGCCTAATCAATGGAGGTGCAGAACATGGTCCACTTGGAATCAATGTCCCCAGCCTCCCTCGGAATGCAATCGAAGCTCTGCCAGTGTCATGAAACCAGAAGTGTGTGGCAGACAGAGTAGGACCCAAATCAGGACTCACAGACCAAACTTGAACTGAAAACCACAGCTTTATTAACACTGGGAAAAAGGTAACAAAAACAAAGCCTCAAATAACAAAAGGACATGCGAGGAAACAAAACTGACTGACTGACTATGAACTGACTGAGACGAGACGAGGACACACACCATGAGGGAGGACGCAACAAGGAGTAAAGGCAGACAGAGACAATAAATACACAGAGGAATTGAGGGCAGAGTGGACACACCTGGGAAACACACCTGAATAGAATAACGGTAACAAGAAATGTGACCTAAACACAGGGAGCAAGCATAGAGCGAGAGAGAGAGAGTAAGGGCGAAAGACAGAGCTAGAACGGGAGGGCGAGAGAGAGAGAGAGAGAGAGAAAGACACTGAACACAAGACACGGAGACAAGACAAAGACCCGACAAGAGAACAGATAGGGAGCATAAGGCAAACCCAATATCAAAACTAATATCAAAGACTAAGAACTAAGAACACGAATCCCAAAACCAAAACAAGAACACAAACCAAAGACACTCTCAAGAAATAGAAATGCAAACTTAAAGGTACTCTAAAACTAAAACATGAGTATCTCATAATACCAAAATGAAACAACAAACAAACTCAAAAACCTGGGTCAAAGACTCAGGACCATGACAGTCAGAGGTGGGAATTGAAGATCTTGCGGACTGGGGCCTCTGCCAGATGTTCCCAGCACACCCTCACTATACATTTGGGTACACCAGGTCTGTCCAGCATCTTACCCCGCCACCTGATCCAACTCACCACCAGGTGGTGATCAGTTGACAGCTCAGCACCTCTCTTTACCCAAGTGTCTGTGTTATCACAGATCTGATGATCTGATGATATGATTGCAAAATCAAACATCGATCGGTGGACCTAGGGTGTCATGGTGCCATGTGCACTTATGAACACCCTAATGCTCGAACATGGTGTTTGTTATGGACAAGCTGTGGTTAGCACAAAAGTCCAATAACAGAACACCACTCGGGTGGAACGGAGTTCAATCCCTCTCCAGGAAACTGGCTCCAGAGACTGAGCTATGTGTTGAGGTAGGCATCACTATATCTAGTCGGTATCACCATACCTCACACACCAACTCTGTCTCCTTTCCCACCAGATAGGTGACGTTCCATGTGTCACAAGCCAGTCTGTTATGTTATATTTAAAAGTTACTGTGGAACATACTGTCATTACATTGTAATGTGTTTTAATCTGTGCAAGGTAGAGTATAACTTAGAATTTAAAATTTATGTGAAAAAAGAAAACATTCTTGGTCAATCTACTTCATAGTGGGATTAAGAAATAAGGAAATGCTATTGGTTTTAGCCAAGAATTACCATATTTTCATAAGCACCTGGAGTTTGAAGGGACATTGTTGTGAACTGGGCCTGTTAAAAAAAAAAGCAATCCACTAACCAATTTCAAACAAAAGGAAACCTTAGTCATGGGGGGAGTCCCCCATTTTTGTGTGTCTATACTGCTGTGACACTAAAACACTTAAAGTTCTTTAAACACCATCTTTTATAATTCAGGTATAGGTACTCTCCTGCAGGAATCACTGGTAACTGCCATGTATTTTAAAAAAAAATGTAAATATCCTGCTAAAACAGTTACAGGGTGGGGTTGTGCTGCAACCACTACTGCAAGAAGGGCACAAGTACAGTTTGGAGCACCTGATCTCAGTACTGCTGTCCAGTCAGATTGCCACCAAGAACAAGCAGATTAGATATGGACATTCAAGGCTGCAGCAACAGCTCGAATACACATGCCAGCACACAGCATGCCAATAGCCGGTCTCAGTCAACTTCAAGTCAGTTGCAGCGTGGTGGCACTGAAGACAGTGTTGTGTAGCCACCATATTTTTTGGTGTTCTGAGAACACTGGCTTGAGAATCCAATACACTGAACCAATTCTGAGGTAAACAAGTGAGTTCATTTATGCTTGTTAACGAAATAAACAACCCACCACTGACTGAAACCAGTCAACCCGAACCGAAAACACAGAATATGATTGGGTTTTCTAAGAAATTAAAATTATGCACTGAGAAATGGATTCAAAACAAAGATTAACAATGTATTTCATGACATACAACTTGCATTTTTTGGGCTAGAAAACAGTTGTGTGACATGTTATTTAACTTCAAAGAGCACAAAATGGATACTTTCAGCCACGGTTTTCTTTCCAGCTCTGTTGCCGTCATAAAACCCATGACACACAACAAATCAGTGCCTCCAATCCAAGGCATCCTGCAAGTTGGTGCTGTGGATGTGGCCTATAGTTGTTGTTTCACCATCCACTAGGTGACTAATACGTCACATTAGCATTTCTACTGGCGGTGCGAATGCAAACAGAAAAGAGCCCCCGAAAAGTAGGTAGATCTCAGGGCAATACTCCAGTGTGTAATTACCCCAAGAGAGTTCACAAAATTGTATAGTTTCAAAACACCTACTGATCAGGATATCATTGGTGACATCATCCATACTACTGGGCCTCCTCACTGACTTGTGCACCACAGCATCTGTAGAGTACTGAGGTTGATTCAGTTTCAAAACAAGGGCATGTTTCTTTGCAGCAAATTTATGACATTATGATCTCAAAATACTTGAGGTTTTTGTTTGTAAAAGTGCAATTTATGTAGCACTCTAATTTTAAAGAATATTCAAGTCATTTTGTTCTTAAATTTAAATCTTTGATCTCAGAAATTCAGATTTTTTTTTTCTTGGAATGTTAAGCACTCCCTAGGGTCCGGTTTCAAATTTTTCTAATTTAAAATTGCAATGGCCCAGACAATGCTGCACTGATTATAACTTAAATAAAGGAACTACCCTTATTGATAGATTGGGTTTTGGCAAATGATCATCAATGATCACTGTGTTTTATTTCCATTACTGCTGTTTGTGCATGGGGGAAGGTTATGGTGATTAATATTGCCTCTGCATGCGCCTGAATGATGGACCTTGGGAAGCAGAAAGACAAGGACAAGACATGAATGCTCCACTGCACGTCGGGCTCGGTTAACACTGCAGCCACACAGGTTGTGGCAGAGAGTGAATATAAATGGGCTAATAGGTCCCTCCAGTGTATTGTTGTCAAGGTTTTACCCTCTTCTGTCAGATAATATATGTTGTATAAATACTAGCTACTAAAAGGAATATTACATATTACTATCTCGGGATTATTTCCAGATCCATAGCTTTAAAGCATACAAACAACCTAGAACTGCTTTAAGACCTGCTCTCTGACAAGGAATAAACAATATCTTTGATACACTTTTTTATGCTGAAGACAAATTTGAGTGTTTTCTTTACTGTAAGAAAGGAACACTTCTAGAAATTACTGTCTGTAAACACAGTTCACCGGAGAATCCACAAATGCAGGTAAAAGCTCCATCATGCAAAGATGGCATATGTCAACATGATCCAGAAACGCCACTGTTTTCTCTGGGCCAAAGCTCATTTAAAATGGACTTCAAACTTTACCATTAGTTTGGAGTCATTAGTCAGTATTTCTGTTTGGCCTCAAGCAAAAGTCTAATGTTTGCACACTTTTTGCTATATTTTTGATTTTCACATCTCCTGGTACATGTCTGTATGCAATACTCTAAAGAGTTTGAAGCTCCAGCAACACTTATGGTATGAAGAACAACGTCATTACTTGACCAACGCGTTTCTGCCTGGTGTCTTTGTCAGGGTCATCAAGAACTATATTGCAGAACTATTTTGAATAGAAAAAATCTTTTTAATAGAAAATAAAATTTAAAAAACCAATCATATCCATCCAGTATAGCTATCCACATGTCTATATACAGTCAGATTTCTGTCATATGTAAGGAATTTGAATTCTGCTCATGCAAATTAGCCTGACTTTTGACAAATTGGGAGGAAATGGTGCTCTTTTGATTGACTCCTTTCTTTGCAATCACACATACAGCCCTACTGATAGCAGCTGTAGTTGGCCATGTTGCACTGAGTTACTCTTATCATGGCAGCAACATGAACACCATTCTATGCTGTGTTGTTTATATTTTGAAAAATAAAGTAATAGACACACATTAAAAATCAACAGATTCTTCAGATTTTGCAACTTTGTGAACTTCATGTGTAGTTCTACACAACTGTAGTTGAATTTGTGCACAAATACTCATAGACCATAAAAGTGATAACTGAATACTTGTGTGAACAATTTTTTTTTCATTTTTGCAAATAATGACAGAAATATGATAAACTATATCTACTTCTCCATCTCATAAATTCTCAGTCTATGCTATAAAAGCAAAGAGAGTAAACAAGACAGTACAGTCGTGGGCTAGTCAGTGAAGCAATGAGTTGAAACGCTCTACAAAGCTCCAAAAAGCATAGGGGTGTTGTTTGATTTGATTTGTTTTCAGTTGTTTGTACAGCTATTTTGAACTATTGATGTCAACAACATGGAAGTAGACAGGAGAAGATGAAAGACTGAAGTTCAAGTTGAACCATCTTTTAGCTGTGTATAGAGGTCTGCTTACATGTGTCAGATTATCTCCCCCTGCACATGTATGCCTGCGTCAGCTTGCTCTTACATGTCTTCCTTTCTCTAAATCCTTTCTTCTTAACATAGCCTCTTCTCCATTCTACATTCCTCCCTGTGTGTCTCTCCATCTTTCATGGTGCAGTCGTTTGTTTCTGGCTGTCTTTGATCACGAGCTGAGGAGGACAGTAATCTACTGGAAGCCAAGTGTTTATATCTAGGACGGCTAAGAACTGGGTCACACGTGACTTCTTCTGCCCTCGGCCCACATGGGCACTACCTCAAAGTTTCCTCATGGTTGTCGCTTTACTGTGCCCAAGTTTGCCAACAGTAACTCGGCAGAAAGGATCTAAGTGTTCAGCCAAGTGTCAAGGTGATACCATGATAAAGGACAGACGTCCTGTACAACATGCAGTACTTTCATTTAAATCAATAATGTGGCAACAGGCCAACTTCAAAGGAGATTACAGTGATTTAAAGTTACAGCCTATTACTGCTGTCAGCATCTGGTTTATGTTATATAAAAAACATTAAATACGTTAAAATATATTCATTGCTTGCATTTCTGATGAACTTTAGCATTCATTATAAGCATATGTTAACCTGCTAAACTAAATGGTTTAGCAATAAACATTATACTTGCTCAGCACCAGCATGTTTGCACTGATATTGTGAGCACGTTAGCAGACTGACTTTAGCTTTGAGATCAAAGCACCGCTGTAACAACCTTCATCTCAGTTTGCCTTTGTAGGTCACCTGTAGGTGGAACTGGGAAAGGCTCTGTCATCTGGGGCTGATTGGCTTAAAGTATAAAGATCAGACCTGGTCAGTTTCTCTCTCTTTTTCTTTTCCATATGACTGACACCTAGTCTGCTAGCAAACATGCCCATTCCCAGTTCAACCAAGCACACAACACACTACTGACAAACTGATTTTCACATTATTTTGAGTAGATAAACTAGATGAATCCTGTGGACTTTTGTGGACTTGTGAATATGTGATGTATACTGCTTTTAGACTGAAAATAATCCATATTTATTTTTTTAATGCCAGTAAAACAGGTAGGAACTGATTGACTCCCGATGACCACATGGCCAGTAGATAGGTTTCCTTTCTTTCTTTCTTTTTGTCTTGCATGTCTCACATGTCATTATTTTTGGCTGGACAACAACAGCAGGGGTCCTTCCAAAACAGCAGGATGGCTGCTGGCTGTGCAGACTGGGAAAATGGATCCAGGGAGTCTCTTTTATGTGTGTTGGCGCATCGGTTGGTTAACGTGTGTTATTTTGTGGCTGTGCTCACTGTTGCAAATTAGTGTGTCAACCAGTGTGTTATGTATCCATCACTGTTGATCAAAGTTGGAGGAGATATATATCTGTGACCACTGAAGAGGCATCAGATGCCGATTGTAACGTTCCCCACTAAAGACAAAACTTACTTGTCAGTGGACTTTTTTTTCTGTCCTGTGTAAAAGGGTCTGTAGACTATAACCTTGCACAGACTCTTTTCTAGAACACAAACATCACAGTGTAAACCAAGCTAAAAAATGTCTCAGACACTAAAAGGGACATGATGTGATTGCACAATTTCTAAGCTGTTTTCATGGGGTTTTATTCCAAGACGATGACTGAGTGAAAGTAAGCAGAGTGTAATGCCATTGCAGACATCCTCAGTGATTGCATTATGCTCTGCTTAGGATAGCAGGGATAAAGTTGTCAGTGATGATGCAAGTGATGAAAAGCTTTATCTGCAATTTATCTTTGCAGTGTTTTGTTTATTCGATCAGAGAGACTATAATCACCCAATAATACTGCAGATCTTTGAATACAAACTCTGTGGTAAAAAAAAAAAAAACAACACTGGCTCTATGAAAAGAAATAGTATTTGCACTGTTTTTATCCAGTGCAGGCTCTTTCAAGACTGAAAACTCTGTTTTTAAAAACTACATAAAACTGATGGAACATTGCAAAAGGGGAGGGGAGCAGGTAAAACAGGAGTTATGAAAAGGTATTAGGCAAATAAGGCAAATATGCAGCTGGAAGAAAAATATTTTCTCTTTATATTACTAAACCTTTTTTAACCTGTAAAATTAAGACCTAGGGCTGTGGTTGTACACTTTGCTTGCTTAAAGCTGCAAATTTGAGGCTATATAGTTTCCTTTCTCGCTGACAGTTTGCTTGTTCAAAGTCACCAGAAAATACTCCAAAACATGAAAAAAAACTATTGCAGCGTCTCATCAAAGACAACACTAAAACGCAGATGTGCAGCCATTACCCTCGCTAGTGTTTTGTCATATTCATATATTAGAATAGTGCTTTGAAATTTGCCAGCAGACACAACACAGCAGGATGTCTAGTTGGCTTTTTTGAAAAGGTAATACCACTGCTGATCAGTAATAGGGTGGCTAGGAAGGAACGAAATTTAAGACTTTAAGTAAGGCAAATTTCTATTGTCACAGTAAGATGACATTACAGTCACATATAATGCTGTTCTCTCCTCACTTTCATCAGGCAGCCCACCGACAGAAAGCAGCACTTGGGCCAGGAAGACTGCACAGTGATGTCAGAGAGGACGGAGGCACGTGTGCTCCCACAGATGTTCCGGTAATTACGGGGGAATGAATAGTGATGTTTTAAGAGGAGATCTGGGGCAATTACAGTGATTTAAAGCAATGGAGCCGGGCCCCGAACACACACCTTCTAATTACCAGGCGAAATCTCACAGTGAGCACGACAGATTTGGCATGTTTGCATAATCAAACAAAGGCTGCTGTATGATGTTTATCTTTCAATATTTAAAGGTCTCGATTCTGCTGGTGCTTGATAATGCACTTGCTCCGTGATGTGTTTGTTTCTGCTGCCGCTGTTGTCGCTGTTAATGACTTTGAAGGAGCTTGGTGATATATTTAGCTGCTAATCAGACGAAATTAATCTAAAGTAATTTGGAAATTTTGTTGCATTGCAATAGCTTGAGGGAATGCATTAGATAGGAGTGTGTGTGAGGGGGTGCCCACAAGAGGCTAAAACAGGGATATAATTTCATTTGATTGCCACACTCATCAAGTCCAAATGAAGATTAATGAACACATGATGGAGGATTGAAAATAATAATATTCCCGTTGTCTTTAGGGCTCTAATTTGTTTGAGAACATGCTGTCACGCTATAGAGGGCTTATTGGCATTTGCTAATGGTCTGCTCATTGCAATGGAGACAAGGAGGGGGGCATCTGTATACACTAGTGAGACCACAAGCCATGAAGAGTGAAAAGTGAACGGGCAGTGGATGTGTTTTTAAGCACTATCTGAGGCAACTGTTATTAAGAACAACTTTGCATAAAAGTGTGTGAAAGAGTTAGTGTGTGTGTGTGTGTGTGTGGGGGGGGGGGGGGGGGACATCC
>VUQS01069062.1:1643-14175 GCA_015108495.1 Heterochromis multidens
GCTGTAATTGTTGCCAAAGGAGCTTCAACAAAGTATTGAGCAAAGGCTGTGAATACATATGTACATGTTAAATTTTTGTTTTATATTTTAAATAAATTTGAAGCTAGAGACACCAGCAACCATAGTCAATTGTCTTCCAGGGGCCAGAGCAGGCGACATCGAAGGAAACCTGAAACTGCTGGCTAAGGATAAACGTAGATTTGGTAATATTGTAATTCACGTCGGCAGTAATTACACCCAGGTACGCCAATCGGAGGCCACTAAAATTAATATTGAATCTGTCATGTTCTGGCTGTGAGGCAGGCAGAGTGAGGACCCAAAATGCAGACTCCAGAGACAGACGTGAAATAAGAATTAGCTTTATTGCTAAGGATACAGGTAACTTAGAATACTAACAAATGCTCTGACGAGGCAGAGCACGCAAAATAAACTACCATAGAAAACTAAGAGCTGGTCAGGGAATACAAACTCACAGCTAGCATAGGGACGACGACGACGCGACGAGGAACATGGAGAGACTCTGACGATAAATACAAACAGGAGGACGAGCAGGATAACAAACAGGTCAGGAGCACAGCTGGGAACAATCAGGGGAACAAAGCAAAGGAAGCGAAGCTAGATGAGACACACACGAGACCAGAGACTAGCAAAGTAAAACAGGACGCACTCACACTGAGACACAGACTAGGACACGTGAACTTGACACCGAGACCAGAGAGACACAGAGCGAGAGACAGAGGGAGCGCAGTAGACAGAGAGACACAGAGAGAGTGAGCCAGAGGGAGAGCCATAGACAGAGACAGAAGGTAAACCACACGGAGACACTGAAGACAGAACACAGAGACGAGGACATGACTAAGACAGGCAGGGATCACAAAGCAACCCAAATACAAACCCAGAGGAAGACTAGAATATAAATAAACAACGAACCATATAATAAAGGAAACCTACAATCATGTTAACATACAAAGAACTAAACTAGACCGCTAGAAACTAAGGACTGAACAGTAAACATGATCCTGGGGTCAATACAAAACTGAAAAAACATGATAATTCATACAACGTCAAGTCCAAAACTCAGAACACTGGGTCAGAGACCCAGGACCATGACAAATGAGGACATAAATGCAATTATTTTTTTAGCGTTTAGTGATTACGTTTGAACAAAAAGCCGGCCACACAACGCAGAGCTGAAAACCAGCCCACAGAGATTTCACAGTGGTCGCCACAGTGATTCTGCTGTGGAAATATGTACAGTTAGAAATGGAGGCCATAATGCTTCAAGACTGGCTGCTCATCAGTGCCTTTGTTACCTGCTGAAAATCAGGCTCTGGCTGTAGGGCTGGGGTCAGCATGCACTCAACTTTAAGATCACTCTGGGTTCTTCGCTAGCTTTGTGTTATCATGTTGTCTGTGCAGATTTTTGCAATGAGCAGATGTTGTGTTAGCAGTATAATATGGTTGTTACTGTCCTGCATGCAGTTTGTACTTCCCCATTGTATTCTTGTCTTTTTGTGCAGTAAAAGTAATGTCCATTTGTCCACTTCTCAAAAGTTGTAGACCACTCAACGATTCTTCTCCTCTCTACAACCTGAATTCAGCTGATTGTAGCAGAGTTCAAGAAGAAAAATGCATGTTTGATGCTTTTTTCCTTTTTCTCTGATCATGCAGATCATTGAAGAACCTTTGTGACCCAAGTACAATTAATACAGTAATGCATTACAGTACTGCATTAACAAAAAATTTTATGTGATTACAGTAATGGATCACTTAGTTACTAAGTAATGCATTGCTGTGTTTGTTACTTTGTTTGTTAGCCATAACATTACACCTACCATATTTGAAAGATGATGTGGTATGCTTCAGATTATGACCCGTTTCTTTCCTTCTCCAGACTTTTCTCTTCCCATCATTCTGGAACTAGATAACCTTGATTTCATCAGACCAAATAATTTTTTTTTCAGAACTGTGTGTTTTAAGCCTCTGAAAATGGGTAATTGTGTAAAAAAAATGGTTGTAATTCCTAAACAGTTAATGAAACATTTTTGTAAAACCCCTGGACATAAAGCTGAAAGTCTGCACTTCAATCATATCTTGATTGTTTGATTTAAAATCCACTGTGGTGCCATACAGAAATTGTGTCTTTGTCCAAAAATTAGACACAGATAGCTGCTATTGTAAGTATTGAGAAATTACTTGTGTTTTAAACTATTATTTAGTAGAAAATTAAGGTGTCAGGTTTGCTGTGAGGCGAAGCAGGACTCAAATGCAGGACTCCTTCAATTACAGTGAATTTATTTACAGTGAAAAATGTGCAACAACAACAATCCCAAAACCCAAAGTCCACAGTCATGTCTTGATCCCAATCTCAGGTGTTAGTGAATCTTCTCCAGAGGGCTGATCTCCCCTTCAGCTCGCTCGGTATTTACAACGTGCTCACCACTCTCTCCGCCCCTCCCCTCCACAGGTTTCTGTACACAAGAAGAGACAGGTAAGTTTTTCCACAGGTAACAAGGGGTTCTATAAACTAACACCAGAGCCGGGGTTACATTGACTGTAGTCATTCAAATGATCCAGCACCGACTGAAGCTCAGCCACTCCCTTAAGTAGTGGATCTTGACGAGGTCATCACAGACAGGTGTGTGATTGCCAACAGGTGTGTGGAACCAAAAGGCGGGAATCCTCCACTGAGTCCAACTACTGCACAAAAACCAGCACACCCAGATACACACAAACACACACATGTAAACACACAAACCAGAATAGCAGAGGACTGAAGTAGAGAGCTTGAGGTGGAGAGAGACAGAAACTGGCAGGTCAGCAGAGTGAGGACAGAGGGACCATAACATAAGGTGTTAGACAACTGTTATAGTGGTGGCCAGGCTGAGACTGTTCCTTTCACTTGTGTGGCACAAAACTGATTTCTGTGTGCAAAATAGTTGGTTTCTTTGGTTACACAAATCTTCAGAACCTAAAGTTGTTTGTTCAATGCAGCATGTCAAAACTATCATATAGAACATGTAACCACCAGTGTTGTTTCTCCAGTTCACAGCTTTTATTAGAAAATTATTTTGAAACAGAATAAATAATAGGTAGATGAGCCTTTCATCAAAATATAGGTAAAACTACATGTTTCATATGGTATAACTGGTAGGGACCAACCATTGATAATACATGGGTTTCTGGCCTTGAGAGTTTAAAGTAGAATGTAGTAATTGATTATTCAAAGAATGACCCTTGGAACATTTGTCAGGTGGGCAGAACCATGAATGTGATGCTCAAGTTATTGTGCAAATGGGCAGTTGTTTGCTAAGGTTGACAATTTTGACAAAGTCTATACAATGTCAATTTTAGTAGATGTCTATATTACAGAACCTGTGTTCTTCTAAAGCTTGAGTGTGACCAACTAAGTGTGGTCACTTCAACAAAAAGAGATATTGTTCTTCTGAAGCTCAACCACTCTTTGAACTCAAAATATGTATTGATTCAATAATGTGTTTCTTTTACAGTGATGGGGTCATATCCAACCTTGGCTTTCTTGCTGCTGTTTGTAGCATCTCTCTCCTCCTCGTGCGATGGTGGAAAAGTGCTAGTTTTTCCAGCAGATGGAAGCCACTGGCTTAACATGAAAATCCTTGTGGAGGCTCTTCATTCTCGAGGCCATCAAATCACTGTGCTACGTCCCTCCACCAGCTGGTACATTTCAGAATTCTCGCCATATTACACCTCCATCACAGTCATCCAGGAACAGTCCCAACCCATTGAGAGTCAAGACTTCATGACCTCTTTTTTGAAAAGGTCAATGGAAATTAATAAGAATGAAGGCTCACTCTGGGCATTTTTTGAGTTTTATAGCAACCTCTTTAACTTAATGGGACAAAACCAGCAAGTTGTGGTAAAACTTGCCTCCAGCATCTTTGAAAATAAGACACTGATTAGGGACCTAAACGAAACTGGATATGATCTTTTTCTGACTGATCCTGTATGTCCAGGTGGAGTGCTGTTGGCACATTATCTCCAGCTTCCCTTGGTTTTCAATGTGCGCTGGCTTTTTAGTGGAGAGGCACACCTTGCCATTGCTCCTTCTCCGTTGTCCTATGTCCCTATATGTTTCTCCCTTAACTCTGACAAAATGGACTTTTATCAAAGAATCAGAAACATAATCCATCGCAGTATGATCTTTTACATGTACTACTATGTCTCCAGACCACCATACCAGGCTTTGTGTAATCTTTATTTTGGAAATAATGTCAGTATTATGTCTCTAACCCAAAAAGCTGATCTCTGGCTCATGCGGGTTGACTTTACATTTGAGTTCCCTCGTCCCACCATGCCCAATGTCATCTACATCGGAGGCTTCCAGGGTAAACCTTCCAAGCATCTCCCATCAGATTTTGAGAAATTCATGCAGAGTTCTGATGAAAATGGGGTGATCGTCATGACACTGGGGACCCTGCTGAGTGATCTTGGCCCTGAGTTAACAGAGAGCTTTGCTTCAGCATTTGCCAGGCTTCCTCAGAAGGTTGTGTGGAGACATGTTGGGAAAAGACCAGCCACTCTGGGAAACAACACCATGCTGGTTGAATGGCTGCCTCAGAATGATATACTAGGCCACCCTAAAACCAAGGTTTTTGTCACACATGGGGGCACCAACGGTCTGTATGAAGCCATCTACCATGGTGTGCCAGTTCTGGGCATTCCTCTCATCTTTGACCAGTATGACAACTTGGTGTGTATGAAGGCCCGAGGAGTGGCTGAGATAGTTGATGTGACCAAATTGGATGTTGACTCTTTGACGAGTGCCCTGAAGAATATTTTGGACTCAGAAAAGCCTTACAAACAGAATATGCTAAAACTGTCACAGCTTCATCACGACAAGCCTATAAAACCTATTGACAGTGCTGTTTTCTGGATGGAGTTTGTCATGAGGCACAAGGGTGCAGCACATCTGCGCACTGAGTCATACGAGCTGCCATGGTATGCCTATCATTGCCTAGATGTGATGGCAGTCTTTGTAGCATTTGGTTTGCTAATCATTATATTAATTTGGCTGTCCTGTAGATGTCTATTTACATGTCTGATGAGGGCCAAGAAGTCCAAACGGGAATAAATAATATAAATAAAATAAATAATAATAACAGACATTCATTTAGATCTTGTGCAGAATAGACTTTATGAGTGTTTTCTGGTCTTTGCGTACAGTAATGAGGTCCTTGTGGCAGTTAGATGACAGAATGACTAAGCTGACCTCAGTTCAATTCAGTTCAGTTCAATTCAATTCAATTCAATTCAATTCAACTTTATTTATATAACACCAAATCACAACAACAGTCACCTCAAGACGCTTTGTATTGACCCTACAATAATAGAGAGAAAAACCCCCAGCAATCAAACAACCCCCTATTAGTAAGCACTTGGAAAGGAAAAACACCCTTTTAACAGGAAGAAACCTCAGACAGAACCAGGCTCAGGGAGGTTAGGGGTGAGGGGAGTAAGGGCCAGGTGGACGATAGAAAATAACAAATAAAAATGTTTTTTTGAGTTTTAAAATTAGGGTGTACAAGGCTAAGAGTCAGTCTTTCAAATGAATTGTCTGGGAGCAGACACAGCCTCTATGGGGATGGGGTTCTGGGGGGATGACAGGAGGAGAGAGACTACAGAGAGGTGTGTAAGACTGCAACTCTCCTTCCTGGTCCCAACTTTGGATAGTCGCGTTTTCAGGAGGGTTAATAAATTTCACCAGATTTCTAGAAATGAGAGCTGTCCCTTCCAAAGTAGGATGTATGCCATCTCTCCTAACAAGACCAGGTTTTCCCCAGAAAGTTTCACAATTATCTATAAAGCCCTACATGGTTTTTTGGACACAACTCACACAGCCAGCAATTTAAGGAGAACATGCGGCTAAACATTTCACTACTGGTCTGATTGGGGAGGGGCCCATTGAAAACTACAGACAAAACTACAAAGCTACAAATAGGCTATATTATTTACTTTTTTGCAATTCTCATTATTACTAAAGGAGGCAGAGGAATAACTAAACATCTGACACACTGATCAGGGACAGATGAAGAAGCCATCCTGCTAGTGATTCAGCTAAGAGCTCAGCTAATAGCTACACAAGCTAGAAAATCCCTAAAGACACAATCAGTGAATACTATGAATATAATTTGCAGGTGATTCCGCAGAAATTGTGCTTTGGATGAACGATGAAAGTTACACTATGAGATAAGTTGTTATGTAAAGGTTTGTAATTAAACAAGCTACACAGATTAACCTGCAGGAAAACACCACTGTGCATAGCAACAGAAACTGAAAACAGAAACTGGAAGTGATATGATACTACAGTGATCCAATAGGAATCCACCACTAATCAATCCAAACCCAGTTCTTTGATGCATGTGTATGCATCCCACAAGAGCCCTACGAAGCAAGTTCAGCATACCAAGGATCTTTCACTTTCACTTATCCTAACATTGACAATGAGGCTATGCAGTCACACAAAGGTGATTATTAACTCCATAAGTTTAACCAGAGTTTCCCAATGTAGGTATAAGTGCGTTCACATGAAAGGGGTACTGCTGGCAGCATCTGATCAATCAGATACATGGAGAGGTCTACTGGCAGCAGAGTGACGGATTTTACAAAGAAGATACAACTATAATATCAGAAAATGATTAATAAAGTCTAGCCTATTTGGACCCAGGAAGGAAAGCTGATAAAATAAAGGCTCACCTTCTCTGTTTAATGAGTCTGCCTACAAAGCATGCATTTGAGTCATTTAACCTGAAATCTATGATAGTAGCAAATAGTGAACAAGAAGATGTGATACAGACAACAGTATGCTGAGAAATGAGCATTGAAATGTGAGGAGATTTCAAACTGTGTGGACTTATGGACATACCACTGATTTTTATAGATAGGGAAAATGGAAGGGGGTCCACAGAGTGGTTATGTTTGGGTTAATCTTATGTACTAATCTCAGTTTTTGTGCAACTTTAGGTTGATCTTAACAAGATTTTGTAAAACAAAATTTTTGTTTTAGTAAACATTATGTTTAAAGGAGGCAAAGAAACTGGGCCCTTTGTGCTTTGTCTTTGTGCATATGATAGCAGACACTTTCTCTTTGTTCTGGAATGTAAAAAGTTTGGATATTGATAAAAGATATTGTTTGTCTTTGTCTTTTGTTGTGAATACAGTGAACACTTCACAGCAGAACAGTCTGTATATGCATGTGTAATAAACTCACTAAAAAATCTTGGCATGTTTGAACTTTATTGGAGAATCACTGCATCATATCATTGCTGCAACCCACTGGCTGGAATAAATGAATTACCTGGCACAACTACAGTTTTTACTTCTTAGCTAAATTGGATTTACCCAACTTCCAGATTTACTTTACTTCGTTTACTAGCTGCTTTGGATCATCTTTAAATTAAGGCATATTAAGCTGAAGCCTAATATTTTGCCTTCATTTCTGGTCATTCCAGGTTATACCTTCTTTCCCCTTAGTGTGTTTTTTGTCATAGCCAGTAGTTATTTACTTTGTAGGGCATCCTAATATCTCGCCCGCTACTCCGGTAAAAAGTGTGACAAGTAAGCGCCATAAAAAATACATACAGTGCATCCGGAAAGTATTCACAGTGCTTTACTGGTTCCACATTTTGTCATGTTACATTCTTATTTAAAAAAAGAATTAAATTAATTTTTCACTTAAAATTCTACATTCAATACGCCATAATGACAAAGTTAAAAAAAAGTTTATTTGAAATTCTTTCAAATTTATTAAAATAAAAAACAAAAATATAACATGTAAGTATTCACAGCCTTTGCTCAATACTTTTGTCAGCAATTGCAGCCTCAAGTCTTTTTGAGTATGATGCTACAAACTTGGCACATCTATTTTTGGGCAGTTTCTCCCATTCTTCTTTGCAGAAGCTCCATCAGGTTGGATGGGGACCGTTGGTGCGCAGCCAAAATCGACCTCCCAGAACAAGAACCCGTCAGTATCACAAAGGCAGACAATCCAACAATGGGTCT
The DNA here is from genome assembly GCA_015108495.1 of Heterochromis multidens. Taxonomy (NCBI): domain Eukaryota; kingdom Metazoa; phylum Chordata; class Actinopteri; order Cichliformes; family Cichlidae; genus Heterochromis; species Heterochromis multidens. The sequence goes on from VUQS01069062.1 coordinate 9,681, forward strand.
CTGAATAAAGAGCTGGACCAGGATCTGACATGATCCACACCTACTGGCTGAAGAAGCTAACAGCACTCCATGAATGCCTGGCAGCACAAATAAGTGGGCTGCTAACAGCAGGTACTCATTCAGACTGCCTAACACAGGGCAGAACAATCCTGATCATGAAAGATCCCCACAAGGGTACGACACCATCAAACTACCAGCCGATTACTTGCCTCTCCCCAACATGGAAGTTCCTCTAAGGCATCATAGCAACCAAGATAAGTAGGCACATGAGTCAACACATAAGCACAGCTCAGAAGGGCATTGGAAATAACACCAGAGGGCCAAAGCACCAACTCTTGATTGATACAACAGTACATCAGGACTCTAAGACCAGGCAGACCAACCTAAGCACCACCTGGATTGACTACAAGAAAGCTCACGACTCAGTGCCCCGCACATAATAGTGCGCTAATAACATTCATCAAGAACTCAATGGTACTGTGGAAGACAACACTGGAGTTGCCAACCCCAAGGCAATCCTGAGCCAGCTTATCGTATTGACCGTAGGTATGAGTGGTTCTCCTTCTCTATGTGTTAGCTCTGCGACAGATTGGCGACCTGTCCAGGGTGTACCCTATCTCTTGCTCTATGACAGCTGGATGGATTGATGGATAATTTCTTGTTGTTATAGCATCCTCACTGAAGTATACTTATTTCTAATTGCTAGAAAATTAGACTGGAACAGTAATACGTTAGGTAGGCTTTAAAGACTTTGTATATAATATGGATTTGGAGCTTCCCATGTAAGCCAGCATGAATGGGTTTACTTTCTCTTATCTCATGTTTGAGTCTTGTGTTTTGATAAAAAAAAAATATTACATCCTCCCCACTGGTTTCAGTGAGGCTGAACACACACCACACAGTTAACGACACTGCCCTCCCTGATGTGCTTTAAATGGGGCATTATTGATGAGTGATTACAGTCTATTAACATGAATGTTGCTGTATCTTCATCAACTACCATCTCAGTGACCTTTGCACTTATTATGATGCACCCTCTGTGCTGCTTCCCCTTTCATTATGTGTGTATGTTGTGAACTCTGGCCCTGGCAAATGGTAAAGGACAAGCCCAGTCTGCTGCTATCATATGTCAGCATGTTCAGGACTCTGAAGAGTGGGGGTGAGCTGTAAATACTTGGGCACACTGTTCAGGTTCTTTAAAAAGAGCAGTAGTCCTGTTGCCACTGACCACATAATCCTGTCTGTTGATTGTGCCGATGGTCTGCTGGTTGTTTTGTTGGAGTCTCGCACAGAATGGAGTTTCCCCACCTGGAACATGTGAGGCTCCGAAGAAGTGACAGCGCAGGTGAGATCAGTGATTAACTACCTTTAAAGAGAGCATGTGCCTTAGCAATACACAGAAGAAACACTGCAAGAAAATCTCTACTAATATGTGATTCAAGGATATGGATGTACTGAGTGCAACACAGATATGAGTAAAAGACTGTGTTTTCAACTTCTCTTTTAAATGAAAACAAGAAGACAAGACAAACACAAATAATGAGAAATTAAGTGTGTAGCTAGGTTTATTGTTGTTCTATACTCTTATCAGTTACTTTGTTTACAGGTAATAAATTCTTTGCAAGACATTATAATGAATTAGTAACAAAAAGGTGAAGTTATGACATAATAAAGGGCCCACACACTTGAAAATGAAAACAGAAAGTTAAACAAGCACACAAATATTTGATCAGTGTTTATTATACAGTGACAGTTATATCACAGTGATCTTGGAGAGATTTTTTTTTTTTTTTACTATCTGGTGGAAATTTTTCACTTATTGAATAACTCCTTTTAAGTTGGATGAAGGATGAAGAAGCATAATAAAAAGCTCCAATCTTGCATGACTGTTGTTTTTGGAAGTACCTTTTTTTTTTTAGACCTGCCAAGGAAAAGAGCCAGCAGAACAGCATGTTCCTTCTTCTGAGCCTATCCAGAGGCTTGCTGCCCTTGGGTCATAATGTTCTCTAAAGTTTGAGTAAGAGTTAAGTATTGAGGTTGAAGTACTGGGACTTGTACAAATGTTGCAAGTAAATGTTTCATGGGCAGGTGAGGCCTGTTCCCTTATCATTTTATGACAAATGAAGCAGACATAATATCTCAAGTTGATTTAAAGTGTTGAATTTGTATTCATTGTTATTTTAAATATGACACCCAAAGAGATGTCGATGCAAAGTAAGGAGGCCATCATTAGGCTGAAAAACAACAGTAAACTTAAAGAGATAGCAAAAACTTTAGGACTGGGCAAATTAACAATCTGGTATATTCTTAAAAAGAATGAATGCACTGGCCAGCTCAGCAACATCAAAAGACCTGAAAAACCACAAAAGACAACTAAGGGGGTCACTAGTATTTATTGATGATGTGACTGCTAATGGAAGTAGCAGGATGAATTCTGAAGTGTACAGGGCTATCCTCTCTGCTCAGATTCAGCCAAACGCTACAAAACTGATTGGACAGGGCTTCACAGTGCAAATGGATAATGACTCAAACCATACTACAAAAGTCAGTCATGTGATCTCAACCCAGTAGAGCATGCTTTTCAGTTATTAAATACAAAACTGAAGGCAGAGAGACCTACAAAGAAGCAGCAACTGAATGCAGCTGCAGTAAAGGCCTAGCAGAGCACCTCAAGAGAGAAAACACAGCATTTTGGGATGATGGGTTCTACGCTTCAGGGAGTCATTGACTGCAAAGGATTTATATTTAAAATTATGTTAGTTTGTCCAATTAAATCTGAGCCTTGGAAAGTTGGAGGCTATGTAAATACTAAACAATTAATGCAGCATTTTTGTAAAACCCCATTGAATTAAAGTGAAAGTCTGCACTTTAATCACATCTTGATTGTTTGATTTTAAAATCCACTGTGATGGTGTACAGAGGCAAAACTACAAAAATTGTGTCTTCGTCCAACAAATTATAGACCTAACTGTATGCAGTGGTGCAGATAGCAAAATTGTGCTCAAGTGCTGTACTTAAAACAAGCAAGTTGTCTTGTCTTGAAACTTGAAATGAGACTTAGAGAAAAGACACACATAAGGAGCTACATCCATCTATTGTTTGCAGTGAGAAGAGAAGCTGAAATGCACAGGGGATGAACAGGATAATGTAAACTGATTCAAGCCAATTATCTCCGACTCTGTGTTGCAACTTGTTTTTTGCCACCTGCTGACAGACAATTAAACGAAGTAAGTTAGTGGAGCGGTAGAGGAGCGCCATGAGTTTACTACACAGTCAACATTAACTGAGCTCTGGATGTACAAAAATGAGCCACCCTTCATTTCTTTATATTTTGCTACGAAAATGGGAATTAGGTGCAGGAATTCATTGAAACATGTGCAAACATACATAGAAATACAGCATAAAAGCAAAACCAGGCAAAAAACAAGCTTGAAAGTCAATATTTGGTATGACTGCCTTTATTCTTTAACACAGCTGAATTCTCTTAGGCAACTTTTCTTGTAATTTCTTTAAGCAGCGAATAGTTCAGGAATAGTTCACCAGGCTTCTTAAAAAACAAAGCTCTTTGGATCTTGGCTGCCTTTTGTTCTGTTCTCTGTCAGAACAGCTGGGGAGGCCAATCCATGACTGATAGTGTTCCATTGTGTGTTTTTCTACCCAGGTATGCTTTTACTGCATTGGCAGTGTGTTTGGGATCATGGTCATGCTGAAAGTGAAGCAGTTGCCAGTCAGATGCTTTCCAGATGGTTTTACATGGTGGGTCAAATTCTGTTGGTACTTTTCTGGGTTCATAATTCCATCAGTTGTGACAAGATCTGCAACACCACTGGTTGAAATGCAGCCTCAAACCATCATAGAGCCTCCACCATGTGTTACAGATACGTACATACCGACAACAATTTAGATTTGTCACTACATAAGTTGCCACTGATTTTCAATATAGTTCTTGTGTAATTTGGCATATCTCAGCCTTTTCTTCCTCTTTCCCTTTCTTAAGAATGGCTTCTTGACACCCATTCCACTGAGGCCATTTATGATGAGGCTTCAGTTAACAGTTAGATGGATCAACTGAAGGGCCAGATGAATCTCTCAGGTCGTGTGTCAGGTCTATGCTGGATTTCTTTCCTGTTTCTTAAGGACATGACTTTCAGATACTGCTTATCTGCTGTAGATTTGCTGTTTTTTTGGGCTTATCACTTCTTCTGTCTTCCACTTGTCATTTTTTCTTAAAATTCTTTAAGCACACACTATACTCATGCTGTGATAATCCAAGTTTTCAGCTAATAACTCTTTGGGAATCATCTTGTTGGTAGAAAAATGCTATTAATGCCTGTCAGACTGCGTTATCTTTGGTATTTCTCATAGATTCAACTAAAGAAATGTCATGGTCCTGGGTCTTTGACCCAGGTTTTTGAGTTTGTTTGGATCTTCTGGTTTTGTTTTTGTATTAAGAGTATTTGTGGCTTTGGTTCTGTATTAGTTTTGAGTTTGGGTT
>VUQS01069063.1:0-18226 GCA_015108495.1 Heterochromis multidens
TTGAGCTGAGCTGGCATATACGCTGAATGGGTGCCTGGAGTTGCTGCTGCTGGTGGTGGTGGTGGTGCTGCTGCTGCTGGTGGTGCTGCTGGTGGTGGTGCTGGTGCTGCTGCTGCTGCTGGTGCTGGTGCTGCTGCTGCTGCTGCTGGTGCTGCTGCTGCTGCTGCTGGTGGTGGTGCTGCTGCTGCTGGTGGTGCTGCTGCTGCTGCTGGTGGTGGTGGTGCTGCTGCTGCTGCTGGTGGTGGTGGTGCTGCTGCTGCTGGTGGTGGTGCTGCTGCTGCTGCTGCTGGTGGTGCTGCTGCTGCTGCGTGCTGCTGCTGGTGGTGCTGCTGCAAACCAGACTTTGCTACCTGTGACATTTGAAGACAAATGTATGAATACTAATTATCTGGCACAGATCTGTATTAATAATTACTAGCTTTAGCCTGAAGCTGAAACTAACTTATGATCACTTGCCTTTGCATTCAAGGTTAAAGTATGAGTAGCAAGTGACTCGCTGCGCCATGAAGCTTTTCCTCCAGGGTAACGGCTATTTGATTCTGTTTGGTAACCAGCAAAAAGCAGTTCCTGAGCCGTTAGGCAATATTTAATCTATGCATTTAATCAATGATGTAATTTAATTTGCTTACCATTTGCTTGATGACTTCCAACAGTTAGTAAGAACAACAGCAGCCATCTAAAGAAAACATGTGACTATAAACTCTAATAATACAATTTAAAACTTTTAACTTCACAAAAAAACACCTTTAAAGCTTGCCTTAATGGAAACCTCATGGCTTCAGCAACAATAACCAGCAAACCCAGCAGCTACTTCTGTCAGCTGCTACTAAACCAGGAAACTAGCGAAAGAACCTAAACCCTTGAAAATCTTTAAAAAAGACTCCCTGTATCTTGTTGATTAAGCGACCACAGGTGTGACCACTTAAGGGCATACGAAGCTAACTAGGAAACCAGGAAAGGACCTTGAGGTACTGTGCAACTCTTTGCAAATAATTTTTTCAGCTGCTTTCTTTCTGGTTTTACATGGTGACCCTAACCTGCACAGATCCTATTGTTTAGATTTCTCTCTAAGATGATCCCAACTCACTCTGTTGTCATGCAAATGTAAAAAAACTGCAGATGCACTTTCTGGAGTTGCTGATTGGTTTAGTTATTTGCTCTAAATTAAGAGATTTCTTAAAGAAGTCTGAAATTTTTCACTGGATTGCCAGGTAGTATGATTTTGAATTATGAAGGTTAATTCTGCTAAAAGAATACATGTGTGTGTGTATATTTTTCTATATCTATAGATATCTATATCTATCTATCTATCTATCTCTATCTAGATAGATATAGCTATATATCTATATCTATATGTGTGTAAAATGTTTCTATTCATAAAATATACTTTATTCATCACAGAGTTTGGGGAATTCCTTTGCAGTTAAAAATTAAGCTCAGCATAACAAACATAACAAAGAGATTAAATAAATGAAGTAATCTGAAAATCTCAATCATTTTGTTGCAAACATTGAAGGATCTCCGCTTCCTTAGAAAATACAGCCTGCTCACCCCCTCCCTGTACACTGAACAGTGGCGTAAATTTTTTTAAATACTTGACAAAACCAAAACTTCTAAAGAGAATGTGGATTCTTAGTATAATAGCTGTACAGAAGTGAAGCCTTTTTTCTTTTTCTTGGCTGCTCCCTTTAGGGGTCATCACAGTGGATCATCTGCCTCCATCTCACCCTGTCCCTAGCATCCCCCCGTCACACCAACCCTCTGCATGTTCTCCTTCACTACAGCCATGAATCTTCTCTGTGGTCTTCCTCTTATCCTTTTGCTCCATTGACTATTGTGTCCACAGAGACTCCTGCTTGACCTCAACTGTCAACCTGTTCATCACCATTGCAAAAGTGAAGCAAAGCCCTAACAATTTAAATGTTATAGTGCAAAGTACAGCATGTAACCGGGGGGCATGCCACTTGATCCGAGGAGCTCCACAAGAATCAGCACTGCTGCTTTTTGTATTGGTCTATTCACGTTTTTATTCTGACACAAGTACGTTAACTTTCTGAGAGAAAGGAGTTTTTATTAGTTTAGAGCAAATGCAACCTATTACCATATATTAAGACACAATGCAGTATGGGTTTGGCTACTTTTTCTATGCTAACACAACTAGGCATATTCGTAGTGTTGCAAAACATAACCCTGTCTCATTTCAACATTTTTTTGCATGCCGTTTCAAGTTTTGTCTCCATTCTGCAGTGTACAAGCTGCCAGTACAGAGTGATAAAATTAAATTGGGGTGTCTTGAAATTACTATTTGTAGAGTAGTGCTCCTTCTAGTGGAGAGGATTATAAAAGCTGTATTAGTACAGTTAAGATAAAAGAAACTGGAAAAGAATAAAGTACCAACTTCCAAGAAGACTCCCTCTGACACAATAAAGGGCTGTCAGGTGGACAGTATCCACTTTTGTCCAATGTTTTCCAGACAACCAATCATGTCCTGCTGCAAGCAATTCTTAGATTTCTGAGTGTAACAGAGCAAATGTGCTATGAAGTGGTCTGTTTAAGATGCGTTTAGTAATGTTACAGAACTCCTTTTGTGCACACTATATAATGCCAGCAGCCTTTGTCAAAGATGGCGTAATAATTTATTTTGGCATCAAGGTTTTGTGTTACTGAGTTTCTACATCAAGTAGTAACTCTAAACTGAAGTCAAGCATTTAGGTTTTTAACAGACTGTTTGGTTACCCAACAGCTTGCAAACAAAGGAAAACAGTTATATGCAACCTCAGGTTTTAGGTTAAACAGTCCAAACCTGTTCTGAAACTGGCATGCTCTGTCTGGACTGAGGTGGAAACGTCATCCCTAAATGCTAAACTCGATAGCAAGCTTTTCAACAAATAAATACAGTCAATTATAGCAGGAGCTGCATTTTAATTTGAAAACATCAGAAGAGTGGTTCAGTGTTGCAGTGCCTAAAACAGAAATCATGCATTCAAGAAAGAAGCGTCTGAACTCTTGGACAATCTTAAAGGTTTTACTAGATACCCAGCCCAGTGCTCATCTCAGTGTGGTTGTTACATTCTCATCAGCTGCTGTGCCTAAAAGAAATGAATGTTAAACTCAAAAGTCACTGATGTTGCCCAGCTAGTTTTTAACGTCCCAGTAAGGACAGCTTGGTCACAAAGTTTGAGAAAAAAAGTTGGATTATCATTTTAATGAGGCTGCTCAAAACTTGAAATTGCTAAGGTGGGTATCTGATCTGCTGGGGGAGCTGAAGATGCTTGGTCCAGAAGAATGGAGTCTTGGGTCGGAAGCCTAGCAGCCTTTCCTGGTAACGTGATACCATGGGCCGGTAGTGTGAATACTTGGCCTGGTAACGAGGGATCAGGAGCTGGTAGAGTGGCCATTGGGGCCACTGGGCCACCTGCTGCTGCTGGAGTGGGGAACCAGGCTGCTGGGGCACCTGAAGCTGCTGAAATGGAGAACCAGGCTGCTGGGGCACCTGAAGCTGCTGAGGCACCTGAAGCTGCTGAAATGGAGAACCAGGCTGCTGGGGCACCTGAGCCACCTGTGGCCAGTGGAGCTGGGATCTAGACTGCTGGGACACCTCTGCAAATTGTAGCCGCTGGAGTGGGGATTCGTGCATTTGGACTACATTCAGCTGCTGGTGTGACGAACCGGGCTGCTCTGGCACCCGCAGCTGTTGGGGTGGGGAGTGGAGCTCTGGAGTGTGGAGCTCTGGGGACACCTGGGCCACCCCCAGCCGCTGGAGTGGGGAACGGGGCTGCTGGGGCACCTCCAGCCGCCACAGTGGAGGACTGCGCTGGTTTGGCACCGGCAGCTGTGGGAGCACCTGTGGTGGGCAGATGGTCTCAATGGGCGGGGAGGTAGGCAGCAGCACCTGGGGCTCCTGTAACTGCTTGGATGAGGAGGTAGGCTGCTGCAGGAGCACCTGTGACTGAAAACCAGACTCTGCTTTTTGTGGAGACTGAGTATGACTGGATGAATACTGGATATGTGGCACAGACCCGTTTTGTTCCAATGTTTCAGCTTCAGGCTGATAATCCATCACTGTTGTATTGTAGCTACTCACATTCAAGGTTGAATTATAAATATCAAGTATCCCTCTGCTCCATAAAGTTTCATTTCCAAAGTAAAGGCTGCTTAAATCCAGTTGATCATCTGTAAAGGGCACTTCCTGATCTGTGAGACAGTGTTGTAGGCTGTTAAGCAAAAATGTTAGTCCATAAAATTATTATGCAATTTCATTTGCTTACCATTTGCTTGATGACTTTTGACAGCTAGCAAGAACAACAGCAACCATCTAGATAAGACATCAGAGAGACTGTAAGCTTTAATAGTAATGTTTAAAACAGTTTGATTTATCTATAAAAACATCTTTCAAGCTTGCCTTAATATAAACCCCATAGCTTCAGCTACAGGAAGCAGCAAACTCAGCCACTTCTGTCAGCTGCTACCAAACTATGGAACTAGAAACTAGTTAAAGAACAGCGACTCAGTTAAGCCCTTTAAAAAAGTTTCTCGTCTTACCTTTTTGATTAATTGGCCACCTGTGTGACTACTTGAAGGCAGGTGTAGCTAATTAAGAAACCAGCAAAGGATGTTGAGGTTTGGCAGTCAGATTTGAGCAACACTCTGCCAAACTTTAATACAGCTTTCTTCAAACGTCTTATGGGGCTTGTTTGAAATGAACCTGCATGGTGTTCGGATTTCTGCCTGAATTGATCCTGACTCACTCTGATGTCATGCAAATGTGGACAACCTCATCAGATCAAGATGGCTGCAGCTTCTGAAGCTTCTGATTGGTTTAGATGTTTGCTTTAATGTATGACACTTTCTAAAAAATACAAATTTGTAATTGGAAAGATTTTTGATTTCCTTATTCTGATTTTGGGCTATAAAGGTTTATTCTGCTAAAAGAACATGTGTTGAGTTCCTGTGTAATCTTCCAGTATTTTTTTTTATTAATTAACATTATCTGCACTTAAAAATATTATGTTGGGTTTCCTATGAGACATTTAATTTTAGCATGCAGCATTTATACTTGATATTTATATTTAATATCTTTTTAACACTTAGCAACTTAAATTCAATATTTTGATAAATCAACATTTATTTTTAAATGCATATTTAATATTTACATTTAACTATCAAAATTTATATTTAAAAAGATAAAAAGATTTATATTTAATATTTTGCACTTATATTTGCATTTATCATTTGACATTTGTATTTAGCATTTAAATCTAATACTCAAATTTACCATTTAAATTTATATTTATTTTGACATAATAAACATTTATATTTAACATATAGATTAAAATGTTTGCAAATATAGCTATAAATCTGATTTTAAAAAAAAATGACTTGAAAAGAAAACATTTTAATTTAAAAGTGTCAAAATGTTACAGTTTGATTTCAGCATGCTGCAGTTTACCGTCGGCGCACAAAAAGACTACATTTCCCAACAGCAACAACGTTACGAAATTCTTAAGCTACTTCCTCAGAAAACATTTCAAAATAAGATAAATGCTTCCACCGCAACGTCCCAGCGCTGTTAAAAGATCCATGTTCGCTACATAAGGCTTTTATTTTGAAGCCGGGGTCATTCCTCCCATTCACGTCGATCCCTGGCGGAGCCAGCGACCTCTCAGGACCAGTGGGAGGGTTAATCGCGTTTGGAATCCGGGAAGGTACGGTACAGTCCGCCGCGATGAGGCTCCGTTTGGCCGGAGCCGTGCTGCTGTCGGCGGCCGCCTACTACGTCTACCTTCCGCTACCGAGCGGCGTGAGCGAGCCGTGGAAACTGATGCTGCTGGACGCGCTTTTCCGGAGCTTCATGCAGGCGGTGAGAGCTGACGGATGACACTGACAGGAGGGCAGGAGAGGGCAGGAGAGGGCAGGAGAGGGCAGGTTGATGTGAGGAAAGACAGGGCTGTCAGGGTTACAACACAGTGCAGGTGAACAGGTGATACGAGAATCAGATGTTATTTTATTGCAGAACTGCAGCTGGTGCAGAGAGAAGGAATTTACTGGTTAAAATGAATAAGCAGAACAAAACATGAAAGAATATGGCAGTGCTTTTGGAGAGAATAAAAAAAACGACAAATAGAAGACTCTGGTTAGTGTGCTAAAGGCTGCTGTGTTAGGATGAATGAGCCAAAACAAAAATAAAACTTCGACTTTGTAAAAACAAAAACTAAACAAGAATAAAAATATGTCACATTTTCATGCACAACCTGCCTGATGAGGCTTTTGTGTGCGTGTCTACATGACTGAGAGCCACCAGCCTTCAGATCGTGTTGTGTTTGTATTGCAGTATCTGTTCAGAACTTCTCAAATCTTACCTCTGACAAATGCCCACTGTAATAAAACAATTAAAAAGACTTAAACCAAGACTGAAACTGATAAAGTCTAAACGTGCACTTTGGAAATGAGCTGAAACTGAACTGAATTGAAAACAAAACCCCAAAATAAACAAATAGAAATAGGAATTAAAGCTAATTAGAAAACACAAAACTACAATAACTCTGTTCATAAGTACGGCAGGTTAACTGACAGGATAAAACCAGAAGTTTTTGGGAAGTCTTGGGATTATTTTAGAGCTTCAAACTCCACATTGGTTGCATCACTGAGATGGCCTTCTTTCTTCCTGCTGCATTCATCTGTAAGGCAGCATTTTATTCTTTCATTTACTAAAAGAGCAGAGCTACCCTGGCTGTCCTACAGAATGCTTGTATATAAAAGTTTAAATGTTCTTGCAGCCTTGGATCCTACTCTCCCGTACTGTTAGTCATCCGATATTCCTCATGGAGAGAAAAACTCTGGATGCAGCTTTTGCCATTTGTGCCCCCAAACTTTGGAACGGCCGAGCAGCTGAATGGACTTGACTGCAGCGAATAATAAAACAAAATAATCATGATGAAATGATTCTCATTTTGTCTCTCAGCACATCCCTTTCACTTATATTTAAATTCACTCCTTATGTATTTATTTAGTTTACTAAATCCATCATTTTCACAAAATCTGTAATTGTGTTAATTAATTGTGATCTAAATATCGACCCAAATAATTATGATGATCATTACTGCAATAGGTAAGCAGCCCAAATACAGAATTATTATAGTTCCATATTTTTTGTCATTTTTAAAAAAAAAAAACATTTATTTTTATTTTAATCTTTATACAGTGGCTTTGTTGGTTTCATTTTTAGATTAAACTGTGTGAAAATGTTTTGGTTTAGTTTGCTTAGTTTTTGTCTTTTTTTTAAAGTTATTATTAATTAATGAGTCGTTTGTAAGGCGTTAAAATTCAGGAAGTTTAGATTACAACTAAACACAGCAATTTTTCAAGGCTGGTGACTCACAGTCATGTAGACATGGTGGATTAAGAACACGTCCTCAGGCTGGTTGTCTTGACCATTTTAACCACATTGGCAAAGACTAAATCTGAAGATATTTACCTCACACCATTTGGGAACCTTTGCCATGTCCTCTACTAGAACAGACCAGAATATAGAACATAAAATACCAGAATATAGTACAGTAGAACCATAAATATTAAATAAAGCTTCTTTTGGCTGCCACAGCCCCCCATGGTCACCACAGCAGATGAATCCACATGTTTGATTTGGCAGATTTTTACGTTCTTCCTGACACAGCCTTCCCAGGGATTTGTGTCTCTTCCCGGCGTCAACCTGGGAATCTTTCACATGTTAGGAAAATATGTTAACCACTACAATATGGAGCCACTAACCAGAAATATTGAATACAAAAATTAACAACTCCATTTTTTAAATTTACTCAAGCTGAAAATAAATTTTTGTTTAAAATGCCCCAAAATACATGTATGAGGCCCAGTTATGATTACATGCCTGGTTGCGCCCCAACCACCCGGAAAAAGCCAGAAAAAACTTGTTAGTGCAGCAGAATAGCATTCATGTGGCTACTGGAGGTTAAACTGAATAAAATGCAACAGATTAGAGAAGGATTATAGTTCACATGAGGAAGTAAAGTGGGATCTACTTTAACTGTAAAATCAGTAGCAGCTGCAGTCCTCCAACCTGTATGGCAGGAATAACATCAAAAGGACCTTTGACTAGGCAGCTGGATGGCCTTTAACCTGACACATGTCACAGAGGTGTAACTCACCTGAAGTGCTTTACTTTTAATTCAACAGCAGGAGTTTACACACCCACGTCTTTTAACCTCTGCGTTAATGCAGAGTGGCGAGTTTCTGCACGTGCTCCACACATTGAACAGGTTTTCACACCCTGCTGGTTGCTTATCTTCAGGTCCAGTGAGTTTGAGCACAAAGGGACAAACGGGTCACACTGCACGGCTGCACAGAATTTCCCAAGTTTGGATTTCACTGCGGGACCAAGCCTGTGGCATTTCAGTTCGAACTAAATCAATTCCCTTAGAAAGCTATAAATATTGCTTCAAACATGCATTATTAACTCTGCATCTGCACAAAAAGTCCAGATTAAAATTTTAATTGACTGGATTATTATTATTGAGTTATTATTGAGTTACAAAGTAATATGGCTTTGGCTGGACTGGGGATGTCAGGAGCCTGAGTGCATCATTTTGCCGGGGGGAATTTAATAATGCGAACATGGTGCCGTGCAATCTTAAGAGGGAGCTGGAAACTAAATATCTGTTCTGCTTCAAAAAAGAGCTGGAGTTGAACCTAAAATTTTTTATTTATTTTTTTTTAGACTATGTGAAAGTGTCGGATGAGGTGATGTAGGCAAAGTATATGCTATCCCCCTCCACACCCACTCCAAGTATCACAATCTAAAGCCAAAATCTTGGTTCTGTAACCACCTTTGAGCATCAGTAGCATGGGATATATCATCGTTTCAGCTGCAAACCTGCACCATTTTAATGTCTGTGATGTAGAGGAACAGAAACAAGCATGCAAAACGTGCATTTTGGGTAAATTTTCAAGGGTTGTATCACCATGTGGGATCTGGCCAAAACACCTATCCCATGTCAAAGGCCTCCTTTTTACCTTCATTTCAGTCACAGGATCACAGGATCATCTTCTAGTGGTGATTCCTTTTGTGTTTTCAAATACAGTCGTGTTTTAAAACTCTGAATGGAGAAGCAACACTGGTGTCCAGATGTTCTGTGTAATAGTTTGGATGTATCACATTGCCCAAACAGCTTGAGGTCCTTGTGTCCTTGTAATATTTTGGCTTGTCCTTGGGTGTGCCTTGGGCACAAAATGTTTGAAAAGTACTGCTCTAGAAGTATAATCACAGCTTCTTTTTTGTTTTTTATTCCCAGAGCGACGTGGCTCACGCGATGGGCGTGTGCCATCGTGTCCACCTGTTGAACCGGGTGGTGTCCTGGGTGGAGGTGATCGAGGCTCGCTCCAGCCCTGCCGTGAATGTCACGGACTCCGCACTGGGAGGCGTGCCCACCCGGGTGTTTCAGCCCATCGGAGGGGAGAAGCTGAAAAGAGGAGTTATTTATTTCCATGGTGGAGGCTGGGCCCTCGGCAGCGGACGTGAGTGCTGTGCATAAGACTTTTAACAACCTTAAAGCTGCTGACGGTTCAAAAAATCCAATCAACAAAAGTCAACAGTCCATTTTTCTGCTGCTTTCAGAGTTTAGATCTCACTGCGGCAGTATGAGCTTGTTAAACACAATCTTATATGAAGGATCAACTTTTTCTCAGTGTTTTCTTTGGGCTTACGTTCATTTTTATATGAACATGCCATCATCTTCATTGTTTTATACCAGTGTAGTCAACACTGAGCCTCACATATTTGGTGTTTTCAGAAAGACACTGCACTGTATCGTAGCTTGGGCATCTTTCTGCCTACAGTTAACTTCATGTTTTATTCATTATGAGTTGAAACTAACGACTGAATCCATAAAGTCACAAAGTTTACTGAAGTCACACATCAGGTGACCTGAAAGTCATATTCCCATAGACTTTTGTACTATAGGAAGTCATATGAGCAGCCATATAAGTCACTCCCTACTGGCCAGGAATGCTGAGACTTCTAAATCTCTTGGTATCCAGTATAATGTAATAACGACTGTTTACTGTTTATCTGCTTCACAGGAATGCGCTCCTATGACTATCTTTGTCGGAAGATGGCGGAGGATCTGGATGCTGTTGTTATGTCAGTCGAGTAAGTTTTGGGCGTCTATCACATGAATTTAGAAGGAAGAAACTTCACATTGAAGCTGCAGGGTGGAGATTCTGTCAATGCTAAAATGTTTAAAGACAAAAAATAATTGTTTTTTTCTTGTTTTTGGCAAATAATAGTATTAAGACTGCTTGTTGTCATTTATTTCATGTCATTTTAATTTCTGATGAAAGTCTAATATTGAAATTGTCAAACAGGCAGACTTTCAAACTCTTCCCAAAGTAGGAAGAATGGGTAAAAGTTTGGAAGTGTCTAAACAGGAGGTTTATTTTTTAAATGTTTAGCTTCATAGTCCATTTGTGACCTTGGAAACAGCAGTCTGCAGCAGTGTGACGCACAGACTTGAGTCTGTTCATTTATCATGGACGTGGTTTAGCTGAAGGCCATGTGATGTAGCTGGAAGTGCTCTAAACGTCAGTGGAACTTGTGATTATGGTTGGAGATGCACCAGTTGTGAAATTGTGGGCTGATACCAATATTTGAAAAACACATTTACTCACATTTTTTTAATCAATTTTGTTTGTGTGTTAGTTAAGTTTAGCTTTAATTTTCCCTATTATGAAAAAATAACTGAACAGTTTTAAGCTCTTCATCACACTGTCTGTGCTGTTTATTAATAAATATCTGCTAATGCCATTGGTGAATATCATCTAATTTGCCAATATGCTGATTTTAGTAAACCAGGCTGATATCGACCAATACTGATGGTCGGCTAATACATCGATGCCTTCCTAATAATCCAAGTTGATGTTAATTATATTCATATTAACACCTGAATATAATAATGTTGTCATGCTATAACTTTCTATTGCTGTAGCTACCGCCTTGCTCCAGAGGCAGTGTTCCCAGATCAGTACTATGATGCACTAGCGGCGTCGCGGGCCTTCCTGTCCACTGAGGTTTTAGAGCACTACAGCATCGATCCAGAGAGGATGTGTGTGTCGGGAGACAGCGCCGGGGGAAACCTGGCTGCCGCTGTGGCGCAAAAGGTAGAAAAACAAACACATTCAGATATGTTAACCTAAACGGATAAGGAGAAGCAGTTTTCAGGCAATTTTTCCTACTAATCAGCTACATCTGGCTGCTACTGTTTCTACTTTCTGGGACCACAGGCTGTTTGTGCAGAATACACAGGATTTGTTTGTTTATAAACAGTACATTGTATAATGACCGTTTATAATGTACTGTTTATAAGGTTGGGGAAACCTGCAGTCAGTTGAGACTGAAGAAGTTACCAGGAGGTGACGAAACGTTTCTCCCACTAAAAACGCTACGTCCAGATGAACAGATTCAGCTTTTTGGGATTCTTTTACCTGGATTATTGAGCATGCATCAAGAGATAAAATTGTAAAATTTCTCAGTTTAAACATTTGTCACGTTATCTATGTTCTGTTCTGAATAAAATATTGGCTCATGTGATTTGGAAGTCCTTTG
Source organism: Heterochromis multidens (assembly GCA_015108495.1). Taxonomy (NCBI): domain Eukaryota; kingdom Metazoa; phylum Chordata; class Actinopteri; order Cichliformes; family Cichlidae; genus Heterochromis; species Heterochromis multidens. The sequence goes on from VUQS01069063.1 coordinate 11,615, forward strand.
GATTTCATTTTGTTCAAATTTAAAGAACGTCCCAACTTTTCCAGAATTTGGGTTGTATAACAGCTGATAAATGAAAATTAAAAAAGGAAAGACGAGATGGGAGAAACACCCCTCAGCCATGCAATGAGTGTCGATGTTGCAGGGGACTCTGCAACTTCTCTGTTGTCAACATGTGCTTGGAATGCCACAAATATAACAACCAATTGAACCAAGCAGTCGGGAAGAGCATAAACAAGTAATCCGCAACTTGTTGTGGCAGTAAAACAAGTTTACTTTTAAACTGCATTGTTATACTGTCTTAGTAAGGACACATAAATAACAAAGTTTATGTTTCGCGTGTTTGAAAAGGGAAAAAAAAATATCGGCTGATATATCAGATTTTAAAGTCACCAAATATCGGTATCAGTATCTGTCTTAAAATCCCTATATTGGTTGGGCGCTGCTTTAAATATCAGACAAAAAACAGCCATTAAATATTTTAGCTAATGACTGAAATATGGTGTTTCTGAATCTCTTTCTCACTGAATTGAAATCTAAAACTTGAGTGTGTCCACAGCTCAGCTCAGACGACACCCTGAAAGTGAAGTTCAAGGCCCAGGCGCTGATCTACCCCGTGCTGCAGGCGCTCGATTTCCATACCTCGTCCTACCAGCAGAACCAGGCCGTGCCCATCCTCTACAGACCCGTCATGGCTCGCTTCTGGCTGCAGTACCTGGGTGCCAACTCCTCCCTGGAGGCCCTCCTACTCGCCAACAACCACAGCTCTCTGGACGAGTCTGGCATCAGTGCCGACACTCGCTCCAAGCTGAACTGGACCGCTTTGCTGCCAGCTGAACGCAGGAAGCACTTCCGGCCAGTGGTTAAAGAAACTGGGTCACCTGGTGTGGTGGGCAAGGTGCCAGGGCTGACGGACATGAGGGCGTCACCACTGCTGGCAGAGCAGGGTGTTCTGGGTAGGACGCCTAAAGCATACGTGATGACTTGTGAGTTTGACGTGCTGAGGGATGACGGCTTAATGTACGTCAGACGTTTGCAGGATGCTGGCGTCACAGTGACCAGTGACCACTATGAGGACGGCTTTCATGGCTGCATGGTGTTTGCGTCTGTGCCGATGATGTCGAGTGTGGGACAGAGGAGCATGAACAACTACATCCTCTGGCTGGACCAGAATCTGTAGAAAAAAACCACATCGTTTCCACTTTGTGGCACTAAAGACATACTGGAGCAGAAATCTAGAGAAAAAAATACGTGATTATAGCTGTTAAAACATCCAGGCTTTAGCCCAGAAGGTCAAACGTTGAAACCACTGTGTCGATGCTGCTTTGGAAGGTAGCATTTGTTTAGCACATTAAAGTTTAAAATCACTGGACTTGTAGATCTACAATCAAACACACCACAGCGAATTCTCAGTGTGTCCTGAAACCAAAACATCTTCAGTCAACTGTAACCAAAGAAATGGAGGTTTTTATGGAGAAAATATCTGTATAATTAATGTCAAACTTATAAAGACAGACTTTATAGTTATTATTTTTATTTATAAGTTTTAAAAAGGAAGAAAATCCAAATATATATATATATATATATATATATATATATATATATATATATATATATATATATATATATATATATATATATATATATATATATATAAGGTCTTTAGACTCCATTCTACTACAGAAATACAATACAACTTGCAGAAAACCCCTAAAGCTGAAAATACTCTTTTGTGATTGGCTGGCAGGTGATTTCTGGAAAAAAAAAAAGCTACTAACCCTGCAGCAGTTTTGGCTCACAGTTGAATTACTGCTGTGAATTAGTGGGTGTATGAAACAACAGGAAGGGCAATGAACAAAATTAAGAGTGGCTCATATTTTACTCAGCAGTGAGCTGTAAATCAAATTATCATAATTTGACATCATCACTGCCAGATGTAGAGCTGCACAGCGGTAATTATGCTGCACAGCTTTGCTCATGAAAGTCAAACCTGGTTTAAATTGGGCTGATCTAACAATTTAAGGTCATCTCCTCAGGCAGTATTTGGACTTACTTGTCTACAGTGCTCTCTGGATCTCCTCCACTGTGTTAAAATGGTGACTTTGCAGCTTGAATTTATTTTAGGGAAGTCACAAAATCTGATGAGTAGGGTAGATGATGAACATTATGTTTAAAAAAAAATCTGTGTGGCTAAAAACAATGCACCTTTTCAAAGGTTTGAGCTGCTAGTCGGCACAGCTTTAACCTGAATGTCATCGCTCAGACGCCTCAGGAAATTATTATAGAACTTGGCGATTATAGTCTGCCACTGGGGGGTGAATTCATGGTGTATAACCCTGTGAATAACCCTGAGAAGTTTACTCCTGGGTGTGGTCGCGACTTGCTGTGAAATCTTCCACTAAAATTGTTGTTTGATTTGAGTCGTCTCTAGGGGATTTATCAGACTCTGATTGCTAGTTATTGCTAGTTATTCCTCTAATGTATTTAACCAGTCAGCGGTATCATTGGCTTCTATTGGTAATGGCTTCAGTCACTCGCCTCAAAGTAAAGATACTAATGCTTATTTCGCCTGTCGACGCTACAAGCTGCTGAATTTCATTGACATTTCCCCGTCTCTTGTCACCACATCCATGCTAGTTTCCTCCTTAAGACCCAGCTCTCGTCAAAAGTGATAATCCTCGCCATGAAAGTTGGGTCAGTTTGCCACAATTGCTCAGAGCAGGACTTATTAGAAGTGATCTAAAATGGAAGCGGTCCAGAGGTGCATGAGATTACTCTGAAGGGAAAATCAGCCAAATTTGAATCAAATACGGTTTTTGATTTTTATTGACAGAGTCGCTTTGAAAGTTCTTTTTCTGTGTTTCTCTGGGAATATAAAATAGACAAATTTACCCTCTCAGAATTTAGAAACTCAAATAAAATGGGCACTGTATGCTATGCATTAAATATTGAATGATTTTCTTTTTAAACACAGCCCAGGTGACTCATCTGTGGGAAAAAAAAATGTCCAGAACTGCAAGAAGAAACAGCACAACCACAACTTAACTGTGTTGGAGGATAATTAGAGGCTCGTTTCTTTCTTTTTGTTTTGAATTTTCTGCCATCAGAAGCATTTTTCTTTGAGCTGTTTTAACCCTCAGAGCTACGCTACCCCAAACTTAACCATGTATTTTGAAGAATATAAAAACAGGACTTCTGGGAAAAGAAATTGAAATAGTTTTTTTCTCATATGTTAGACCGTTTACTGCATTTTTCTCCCTTGATTGCCACGACTTGGGCAATTTTAAAAGCAAAAAATCACATATTCTGATGGCCGATAACTTAGACCTCACAGGATTGATCACAAAAGCACGTCATTTGCTGAAAAATTGACTTTTGCAGAAGGAACTTTGACTTTTGGGTGACATTTAGGGCTGAAAGTATAGATGAAAACCTTCAATTTTAAATCTCTATTTTCAGTGTAATTCTGAAAAGAAATTACAACAGGCTCAACAGGCCTCTAGTATGACTCAAAGTTACTCAGATTTAATCTTTTATGATGTAATGAAACACTGAAGAATATCTCCGCACACACACACAAAGCCAGACAGTCAGGCTTAGCGTGTGTGTGAGTGTGTGTGTTGTGGTAAAAGTATGTGAGAGTTCACAGCTGTGTATACTCACTGGGTTGTGCAATAATGTATGTCTCAAACTGTCTCTCAGTCTCTGTAACTTCACTCTCAGATGACCACTGGACCGCGGGGCCAGTGCAATGATGATAACTGTGAATTATTATTTTTTAAAAAAATGAGAATTACTGTATCACCACGAGGGAAACGGTCCCAAGTGGAATATCATGTTCCCCTCTCCCACAGTGCTGTTGGCTCAAAACAAATATAATGAACTGACGGCAGCGAGCGACTCGGTTTTGGCATTTAGCCAGATTGTAGCAGGAACGCTGAGCTGAGGGTGGTCATTACACCCCTCACATTATTCCACAAAAATTTGATTTTCTTTCTCTCCTTTAAAGGAAATGACTCCAGACGTCTTATTTCTAACATGTGGGTTTATTCGTGTACATGTATAATGGTATAAGTCAATTATAAATTAGACATATGGGCTTGCAGAAAAGTAGGTCTGAGTGCTGTCATTTTAATTCTGTATGTGAAATTATGCGTTAAATGGGTTCACATTGTATAAATAAGGTTTTAATGCGAGTTAGGTTATGCAACAGGTTGTTTCAGGCAAGCAGATATGGAAAACTGGGCCCAGATGTGCCCCTGCAGTGCTAGTAGATCCCATAAAGGAGCTGTTTTATTGGCTGCTGTCACAACTGTGCAGGGAGGATGAAGATGTTTCCTTTTATGTTATTCATTTATTTCCATTGTGCACTGTATGTTTTTTATAATGGGCTTTTTTTCTGCCCATACACATGTGTTGGTGTGGGAAATCTGTGACATTCCTAGATAAGTTTTTATGCTGTGATTACAAGAACAAGAGGCACTGCAGGCGGTATGCAGGAGCACCGGTAGAGGAGTAACGTAATGGTTTGTTATGTACATCTGCTGCTATTCAAAAAAGGCCAAAATGCAGAACCATAAATCATGTGTATAACTCTGTACTGATGTTAATATGAATGCTCTGCAGCTGAAATGAGGTTCAGTTTTTGTACTTTAATTAACCCTCCTACTGAGCACGTATAAGCAGAATGAAAACATCTGATAAATGGTATGAAATGCACTCTAAAAACCACTCTTACAGTAGTACTAAACTTTTTTTCTGGTATGCCCCCCTTCAGGAGCTGTATCAAGTTCACAGCCCAAAAAATGTGTTGACCATTAAAGGTACTGTATTGTGCAAAAGTCTCGAGCCATTTCTTTATATTTTACTAGGAAAATGGGAAAAAGGTGCAGTGATTTATTGAAAAATGCACCAACATAAATGCAAATACAGTATATAAGGCAAAAACAGAGTTTATACAATTTTAATGAGCTTGAAAGTCAATATTTGGTATGACCACCTTTATTCTTCAACACAGCCTGAACTCTCTTAGGCAGCTTTCTTATAATTTCTTTAAGCAGTCTTCAGGAATAGTTCTACAAGCTTCCAGGCCTCTACCATGTTTTGCAGATGGCTGTACACAATTACTATTGTACCTCTCTCCTGACCTCCGTACAATTTGGATTCACTCCATCAGACCTGTTGCCACTGATTTTCAGTCCAGTTCTTGTGTAATTTGGCATACCTCAGCTTTTTCTCCCTGTTTCTCTTCTTTAAGAATGACTTCTTGACAGCCACCCTTCCACTGAGACCATTTCTTATGAGGCTTCAGTGAACAGTAGATGGATCAACTGAAGGTCCAGATGCATCTCTCAGGTCCTGTGTCAGGTCTTTGCTGGATTATTTCCTATTTCTTGAGGACATGACCTTCAGATACTCTTCATCTTCTGTAGAGAATTCATTAGACCTGCAACTGCTTCTTTTGTCCTCCACTGTCTAGTTTTCTCAAATCTAAGGACACGCTGCACAACATGCCGGGATATGCGAAGTTTTCAGCTAAAAGCTCTTTGGGAATCATCTTATTGGTGCAAAAATACAATTTTATGTCTGTCAAACTGTGTTATCTTTGGCATTTTTCATAGATTTAACTTCAAAAGTGGGAACAAATATGTGTTTTTTTGACAAGCTGCTAGTAACAAAGAACCTAAAGATCCAGTTTAAAATTGGTTCTTTGGTAAGTTGTCTGGTAGGTGTAGACACAACACTGGTTCACCCCTTAGGTGCATTTTTTTATGCTTGAATGCTTCATAGGTCAGTGTTATGAGGCTTCACAAGCAACCATTCCTCTGAAAATGGTCAGGTACAAGTGCTGGACTGAAAATGAGTGAAAAAGCAGCCAATGTCCAAAGAAAGACTTTCAAAGACCTTCAGAAAGCCCAGAGAACTCCAAGAATTCCAAGAAAGTCTGGCTCCTTGGAAGCAAAATACAAAGAAATGAGGGGTGGCTCAAGACTTCTGCACGGTACTGCATTTATAGACAATTCTTGTCTTTAAAATGGTTTAAAACTTCTACAAAATTTACTAAAACTATCATCAGAATGTGAAGCAATAACTGCTGTGACTTTGTCAAAAATATCTATGTATTGATCTGAAGAAATGAGTGAGGCTAAAACTGGGCTGCATTTTACTTTTGTATAACAGCAGTTTGTACCACAAGATGGTGCAGTGAGTCAGTGTAACCTTTATATAACCAGGAATGTAATTAAAAACATGTTATTTACAATGGCAGCAAAAAAACATCAAAAGACAAACAGTTTCACACATCTGAAAACATCTCATACACCTGCTGGTAAAATGTGTGTGTGTGTGTGTGTGTGTGTATATATATATATATATATATATATATATATATATATATGTGTGTGTGTATATATATATATATATGTGTGTGTGTATATATATATATATATATATATATATATATGTGTGTGTGTGTGTGTATATATATATATATATATATATATATATATATGTGTGTGTGTGTGTGTATATATATATATATATATATATATATATATATATATATATATATATATATATATATATATGTGTGTGTATATATATATATTAGTATAT
>VUQS01069064.1:0-14209 GCA_015108495.1 Heterochromis multidens
CCTACAGGCCAGTGGCCACTCTTTCAATGATGAGGACGTACACATCCTGGACAGGGAGGAACGCTGGTTTGAACGGGGAGTCAAGGAGGCCATTTACATGAAAAGGGAAAGACCATCTCTGAACCGAGGAGGGGGCCTAAGGGTACATCTGTCACCATCTTACAATGCTGTGATTGCAGCCATTCCCCAATCTCTGTGAATGGTACTCATGGCCATTGATCAATGGTCATGACAATTTGCATACTATTGATCATGAAACTGACCAAATGGCCCATTGTTAGTCAGTGGTGCTGGTTTCGGTCATTATGCAATGTACTGTTTATAAGGTTGGGGAATTCTGCAGTCAGCTGAGACTGAAGAAGTTACCAGTTGGCAACGAAACGTTTCTCCCACTAAAAAACGCCACGTCCAGATGAACAGATTCAACTTTTTGGGACTTGTCTAAGAGAGTTCAGCCTGTTGAAGGATAAAGGTGGTCATACCAAGCATTGACTTTCAAGCCCATTAGAATTGTAAAATTTCCCATTTACATTGTATTTCCATGTATGTTTGCATGTTTCACTAAATCGCTGCACCTATTTCCCATGTTCCTTCGAAAACATAAAGACACAACTGATGGCTCAAGAATTTTGAACAGTACTATAGTCGGCTAGGCACCACTTGGGTCTGAGAAATTTTTGTCATCAGATAGTGAGGCTCTGAGTGTGGGTCTGCCAATTTTTTGTGTGTCTGTAGATTCTGATTGGTCCAAAGCCCTCTCTGCTCAAACAAGTTTAAAGCAGTTGCCATTATTGGTCTACATACTTTTGTCTATAAAGCCTATGTCCTCAGAAAGAAGAAATGTGGTTTATTTTATGGCAGAGTTTAGCATCTGAGCTCAGCTGATATCCTCACTATCAGGAAATCAGACATGCACACAGTGTTACGATGATCTGCCCTTCACCTCTGTGCTTTGTGAACAGATTTGTGGAAGGAGGCAGTGGCTCAGAAATCACACTAATGTTTACAGTCTCCCATTGCTGGCCACACCAGCGGAGCCTCCTCTGCTGAATAATTCACAAAAACGCCTCAACACCGATGAGCCTGTCCATCTTCCTCAAAATCCCACTCTCTGTTTCCATTGCCTTGCTTGTTTATTCCCCCCTCTGTCTCTCTATAATGTGTGATTCCTTTTCTGTCAGTTGTCTGTCCCCTCTCTCTGTGCATTTCTCCCTCTTCCTGTAATTCACCATTAACTTTAAGGGGTGAACAGCGAACAGATTTTTGGGGCTCTGTATATATAATAGCTCAAGCGGATTACAGCACTGAACACAAGATGATATATCAACATTAAAACAGCAGTTAGACACATTTACACAGCTTTGAATTTAGCTTCTTAGTCAAACAAATAACCGTTGGCTACAAGGAAAACTGACTTCCCTGTTTCACCTTTAAAGCCAAACTGAGATTTTTTCTCATTCTTCATTTGAACATGACCCGCTGGGCTCCATTCTCAATTCACAAGTCAAACCCTTTGACATGTGTCAAAAATACCAGCGGGGGGCATTCCACCATCCAGAGTTTAATAAATGTAGTAGAGAAGGAAAGCTGAGTAAGCTGGTTAAGAGATCTGGCCTCACTCAGCACTTCAAGATCTAAAGTTGAACTGAATATAAATGTGACCATCAGAAGCTGCTGTCAGTTGGTACACAGTAAAGGGTAAGAGAAGATAAGACTGTTCTGAACTATGTATGTTCAGGTCTGTCCGGAGTTGAGTCCTGAGTTAAAAACTTTTTTCCTAGTAGTACACTCCTACACTATTTTCTCTGTAAAGTTTTTTTTTATTTACTAGAAAAGATGTCCTAATTAGGTTATTATGGCCCTTGCCAGACAAAATTTAATTATAATTCTTTGGACTTTCACTGGTTTGGACAGGCAGCAGAACTTTTAAGGGCTGTTTCACTTTAAGCGGTTTTCATTTCTGTTGGAAGATACAATATTGTCAATGCAATAAAGTTGCAACTGTGATAGATGTCATTACCAAACTTTACAAGTGTATAGCTGCTATCAAAATCCAAGTTAAGTTCAAAAGTGGGTATGATCTGACCTACAAGGGCAACAGAGCCATCAGCCAACCCAAAATGAGTTACAATAAATGAACTCTAACCCAATTGAACATAATTATAAGTAAGATTTGATACTTTTTGCTACTCTCTTTCTCCTAGTAATGTGGTTACTTTGCAACTAAACAGTAAACTGAGCACAATGTTGATTCATGTAGGTCATGAAATCAAGCTCAGCCACAAGATAAGCCTTTCTCAAAACCATCTTGCATCAGCTGATGGCTTAACTGACATGATCCTTTTGGACAACTGGCTTTCTCATACATGAAACTCATTGTCTTCTCTGTGCTGTGAGGGGGTTTTGCTGCTGATGGAAACATCAATTTTCTTTTGAGTATAGTCATCTATATTTTGCAAGTAAGATGGCCATTAATAAGATGATCACTGACATAATACTTTTTACCTCCCAAAATATCCAGTCCAGTAAAACTACAATAACTACAGCATTATTCAACATGGTTAAATGGTGACTGGAACCCCACTCTAACTATATCTGAGATATTTACAGAGTGGGGTATTTAACAGTTGATAAAGGCAATAAAACATTATGACCAACCATGTCTATACTGTTAGTCTTGTTTTTGGCAAAACAGCTCCGACCCACTAAATACTAAACTCTTCCAGACCTCTGAAGGTTTCCTGTAGTATCTAGACCAGACATCACCAAACACCCTGTCACTGTTTGTCTCTCTTGGACCACTGCCCAAAAAGACAAAAAAAACTCTTAGTGGATTACCCACAAGCCTTGAAGATGCTCTAACTCAGTTATCTGCACAAAGAAATTTGGATGTCAATCACTTCTTTTCACCTGCCTATTTAAAGTTGAATACCAGAAACGACTGTCATACCAGCAAATATTTGCCAGACCTTGGCACGTGCCATCATTAACAGATGCTTAACGCTGTTGGTTTTATTGTGGGGAGTCAGAATGTTTCAGCTCACTGGTACCGTATTATTTCTAAATACTGGACATTGTAGTTTTCTCATATTTGTGTATGGTTAAAATTAGTCAAAAATACCTATGATGTTCTTCATTTAGTACAAATGAGCATTGATCAGTTCTAGTGCTTACTGGCCAGCGACCTCCCTCTACTTGGCTTTAACAGTAATGTCGAGTCAGAGTGTTCCTACTGGCCATAAATACATCAACAGAATATTATTTGCTGTTATTTGTGCTCACTGTATTTGAGAGGACAGTTGTGGAAACATACTAAAACAGTGACCTTCCAACAAAATGCCTGCCTGGCTTCCTGTTGCAGGCACAGACAGACCAGGCTCCGGTGGATCTGGCTGCCATCCTATGGAGCAAAGAGTGGAAAAAGCCCAGGCTGCTTTAACATTCCTCAAGTGCCCTATAACTAAGAGTATGCCAATCAAAATATCTACAGCTCATGTTTCTAGGGGGAGAGTATTAAAAACTGAAACTCAATCAGCAAGCATTTACTGGGGTCAAATCAGTCAAACTAAAGAAACACACATAAGCGCTGACCTCTGTTCTCCTTTAAAACTGTGGCTTCATTTTCTTTTGAATGCTAAAAACAGATTCTTAATCTAATTTTAAACCTCCACAATCTGCCCATAAAGAGCCCAAATGGGTGATCTCAGTGTGCAGACTCACCACATATTCAAAAACCAGAGTTAGGGTTTCCTTGGTGTGGATGATGTCATGAAGGAGGACGATGTTAGCATGCTTCAGGCCTTTCAGAAGAGAAGCTGCAGATACAAAACAGAACAGAAAGAGACAGAGTTGATGAGTCGAAGCACATATTGAGATACCAGGGAACTTTGCTATGATCTATGCTTTAATTAGCTGCACCATTAGAATTCCTCACCACATACAGGGGATTAGGAAAAGATTAAAACACAAAGAGAAAACACTGGATGGATTTACTCCTAGAAGTTCTCACACTCATTTGTCAACATATTTATGATGTAAGACTTATTGTTAATTAGGAGGGAAATATTCTGGTGAGATGATCAAATAATTTCAGCGGCAGAGCTTAAAGAGTCTTACTTGCAAGGCTGGGTATGATCAGCACATTTACATTACTTGATTTAAGTCGCAGCTTGAGGAGACCACGGGGAGGATTGTGCAAATAATAGAAGATGTTTAATGAAAGAGGTGGACTGTTCACAGTATTTGGTGGGAAAATGTTCTACCTCTAACACAGCACATTCACATCCATTGTTGACTTTGTTTTTTGTTTTTTTATATATATATTTATATTCACATTACTTACTTTGTCAAATCTTAGTTAAAATTAGAAAAATTAACAACTTAACTTCTTCAAGAAATGACGTCTTTGCCATTACTGCTGTTGTTGCACGACGGGTCAAAATGACCCCTCCTGGTGGTTCTAGTGTTAACGAGCTAATATTTCACTATATCAAAGGAATATTAGCTTCTAATATGGCCATTGCTAGCTAAAAATAATGCTAAGTTTACACCTTCTTTACTTTTCACCGGGAAATGCAAAACAAATTCTGAGGAGCTCACATTTTAGTAATTTAATATTTCATTCCACATAAATAAGGCAGAGGGCTAATCAGTTCATGTTGAAGTGAAAAAATAACAGCTAGACTTCTGCTAATGGTAGCTAGGTAGGTTTGATACCTAGTGATTAAACCAACTCCAGTATTTTAATTTAATAGAAAGCATTTTATTAAAGTAAAGAAGCTAAAATGGATAAGAAACCTAAAAGAACATTGTTGATACTGTAGAAGATAACCCAACTAATCAGCAGCTCTAAAATAAAAGTATTACAATGGTTTCTTTTTTCCTTAACTGAATAACCCTCCACATCATCAACACTAACTTCGGGGCTAAAGCTACTGACTTAACTTAAGCAACAAACTGCAAACCTCCTCTTTTAGCAATTAGACCAAATTTTAAGGCAAACAAGCAAATGACAGATACAGTGAAGCATCACAGGGAGGGGTTTCATTCCGACAGAATGTGAGAGCCAACAAGTGCAATTTGTGATGTGGGATGGGATTCTCAGACAGTTAACAAACTGATTCATTTAGCAAATACAAAGTTCTGTTCCGAGGGCACAGGAGACCTTTGACAGACAGATCCTCTGAGAGCTTCTAGGTGATAGAGCCTAATCAATACATTCATTCTGTGTGAGTACCTAAAGGTAGTTTAAAAAAATCACGTAAGCAGATCAAAGGCAGGACTCCTCTCAGCAGGAGGTTTAAGCTATAGCTATACCTCAAAGATCCTGTCACCAGTTTGAAGATCCAACCCCCTCCCTCCCTGTCTCACACACACATCGGTTAAGTGTGTCGGGTTTTGCCTGAACGCACACACACACAGCTGTCCTCTACTCTGGGTGTATTACTTTATTCAGCAGCAGTCTGTAATGCTGCTCACATATCTGTGCTAGAAGCTTACTGCTCCGTAATTGCTGAATTAGTTCAATTTCAATTTGCCTTTCTGATCTGCTCATAGGGAGAGTTTAAACTGTGTATGTGAGGAGTCCAGGATGGCTCTTACTTTATCAGACCTGGATCATATGCAGATCAAACAGATCATCACTTTCTCATCTAAATTTAAATACCAGTTCCTCCTGTGGAGATGACTGTATCTTCTTTCAGTACAGCCAGTAAAATGAAGAGCTTCAATAGCTTCACATACACAAGTGACAGCACAAACCAAGCAAACCAAGGACATGCTCTGAACTGCTGGTATATACAGGGCAAGGAAGCTGTTAGCTACAAACTGATATCCAGGATCAATATGTTACAGCAGATCATTCAAATCCTACAAGCTTGAGTTGAGCATTTGGTGTTGTTACAAGATAATTCACATTATTCAGTTATTTTTGAGTTGTTCTAATGTCTTGGCTCAACTTTGTATGAACTAAGAACAAAAGTTAAGTTCAGGCCACCATAGCAGTGGTTCCCAGACTTCCCATCTCCAGTGCTGTTCAAGCAACGCTCACAGACATCCATCAAAAACAGGTCAGTTAAAACTGGTTTAAAAGTGAATGTTGAAAAGTTACCTTTTCAGACTTGAAATCAGCCTTCAACCACAGAGCAATTTTCTTCTGATTAGAGGGCTAAAAGATGTCTAAATGGTAAGTAGCCTTCTTCTGTCCCTTTAGGGGTTACCACAGTGGATCAGCTGCCTTCATCTCACCCAGTCCCTGCATCTTCTTCTGTCAAACCAACTGTCTGCATGTCCCCCTGAATCTTCTCTGTAGTCTTCCTCTTTTCTTCTTCCCTGGCAGGTCCATCTTTAATATCTATTGGCCAGTATATCCACTATCTCTCCTCTGCACGTCTGCAACATCTCCCTCTGTAAAATCTGAATATCTGAGCTTCTGTACTGACATATCATTAAATTGGCAGTAAAAATGGACACAAATGTTCTCTTGCATCTTCAACTCAGCAATGTCAGCTGTGGCACTGTGCGAGGTTACAAAAATTGAGAGGTGCACAACCGACCAAAATGACACCAAAGCGCAGCTTGTGCCAGCAGATGAGATGTCACTTTTGCCTTGTGAACATGCAGTGCCATTCACAAGGGCAAGAATGGGCCCATCATTCACACACATTCTACTGACTTTCATTCCTCTTTTTTCCAGAGCATACCTCCACCTCTCTAGGCTCTCTTCCACCTGCTCCCTGCTCTCACTACAGATCACAATGTTGTCTGTGAACATCGTAGTCCACAGAGACTCCTGCCTGACCTCATCTGCCAGTCTGTCCATCCACCACTGCAAACAAGAAGGGGCTTGGAGCCGATCCCTGATTTAATCCCACCCCTACCTTGAACCCATCTGTCACTCCTACGGCAAACCTCACCACTCCCTCACTGTCCTCATATATGTCCTGCACCAGCCTCACATACTTCTCTGCCACTCCTGACTTTGTCATGCAGTACCAGAGTTCCTCTCTTGGCACTCTATCATAATGCTTTCTCTAGATCCACAAGATTTTTCTAGATCCTTCTCTATACTTCTCCATCAACACTCTTAAAGCAAACATCACATATCCAGTGCCTTTCTTGGCATGAAGCCATACTGCTGCTCACTGGTCTTTCCCATATCTTCATGGTATAGCTATAATTCCAAAATAAAAGTTTACTAGAAACCTGTTTTTAATACATGTAACATACATTTAATTTGGTTTTAAAGCAGTTGTGATCAGACAGCCAGACTTTTTTGAAAAAAAATATATACCATGTTAAAGCCATTAAGCATCATCTGAGTTTGAATCATCTGGTTGACTGTGTTTACAGAACTGTTGATCAGGTAAACAAAGTTAACACAGTTTGATTCAAACATATTTAAGACCGATGCAAATTACTGAGTCTTAATCCATCCTTAGTTCTGAACACGAGGACACTAACATTGCTCTTAACAGTATGCAGCTCTGGGCTGAACTGAGTTGTTGTTTTCTTTGTGATATTAAAGTAGCTGATTTAAGAGAGAAATTAAAGCCATTAATATATAAAGAAAAATATGGTATCTGTGCTTCTCTCACATAAATGTCTTACCTTCCCTTATGGCTGTGAAGGGTGTTCCTTCTTCCTCTTGCAGACGAATCACTTTCAGAGCCACCAGTTTTCCATTCACCCTGGCAGCAACATAAAGCACAAACAATGTATGGTAAACTGGTCATTTTTTTTGGTGACAATAAAGAAAAAATCTCTTAAAATGAGTGAAGCCACAGAACAGCTAGGATATTTAAGCCAGAGAAATGTAATTTAGCGGCAGTGGAGTGAGACGAGGGTACAACGTGACGGGATTACAACTGAATGAAGCTCACCAATCAAAGCTGTTGTAGCTTAAGAGCGACGCAAAATAACATCATTACTGAAAAGATTAGAGTCTGTGGAGTTTTGTACATTTACAGTGTGTGAACCTTTCATTTTCTAGAATTTAATTAGCAAAACCTGCGAGGAAATTCACCAAACCGTAAAATGTGAAAGACTATTGAAACAAGGCTTAAAAACATCCATCCTACAGTGATTAAAATAAAGGAAATTACATTGTATTTGTGGGGTTCACAGCTCTGCAGACAGGAAAAATTATTTACATAAAAACTATGTTCTGCAACTGTTATTACTTTTCCATTTAATTAATTCATTCCATTACAGAAATGCTCTTGTATAATTAAATGTAATATTCACTGCATCCATGAGTGATTCTTAGCAACTATAGAGAAGAGTAACTGGATTAGACAGTGATTCCACACTACTTACTTGCTCTTTCCTTTGTAAACTGTAGCATATGAACCCTCTCCCAGTTTCTCCAGCTTTTCATAGGAATCTGCCTTTCCAAATTTGGGGCTGGTAGGCTGAGGAAAGAAAAAGAAAGAGATATGAAAAGGCAAAATGAAAGGGTGAATTCAGTAACCCAGAAAAGCAATGCCTCGGAGGATTTCACAGAACACATTTACAAGTGTCTGAGAGATATTAAAATCTGGAGGCTCCCTGCTGTATCATCGAGGAGGTGTAATGTCAGTGAGGAGGGGGAGAGAGAATATTTTACAAAGTCTTCTTGTAAGAGCTCCTTATCATTTAAGTGTCAGCTCATAACTTTTAGATACTTTTCACTGTCTCAGCACTTCACAGAAAAAGAGGTAATAACTGCAACTCTAAGGAAAGGAGGCCCAGAACTGAACATATTCACAGCTAACTGCTAGGAAAAGGGAAAACAAGTCAACTCTAAAACTTCCAGCTCACTGGATGCTGTCCTAACATCTGCTATTGTCACTAAACAGTTTATCAGCAGAGGAGAAGTGCTTTGATAACTAAATTTAATTTTGATGAAAGAAGACATGCCAATCAGGTATCTGGATGCACCTCCTTATGGCTCAGTCACGTTAGAGGAAAAGTAGGATGGCAACCTCCTTGTGACTGGGAAAAATCCAATGTTTTTGCATTCAGTAACCAATTGCAAATAGTTGTGGTGAGGTTGTGCATGCAGCACACTCAACCTCTTGGTAACCACTTTCGATTTCAAGGTGAATGACCTCTCAGACAGACTGGTGAAGATTTGCAAATAACTGTCTAATTTATAAATGCAGATTACCAACACATTGCATACGATCTGAGTCAGTTTGCACCGATGAGCACAACCATCTCTGCAATAGGGAACTTGACTCAACTGGTTTCCATCTGGTTGTATTCCTATATAAAAGAAAGGCTGCCAAGTGACTATGTCATTTTACAATTGCAGCAACCATTTTGTAGATTTATGGAGGAATTACCGAATTTCTGTTTCAAATCCATGAGATTCTGGCTATAAACTTACTATAAATAGTTAATGTGAATTTCAGTGTATGTAACGCCTCTTGCAACAGATTTGCAAAAGGCGGCAAAAAGTTTGAATTTTTGCCAATTTATCACAGTTAATTGCTGCATTATTGCAAACAGATTGCACTGCAGTTGCCAACTTGTCCCTATTAAATAGCTGACTAATAACAGACTCACTCTATTTTATTGCCATTTTATCGCCATTTTGACACGCCAAGGTACTCAGGAGACAGCAACTGACTGCGAGTGGACACAGACCTGGTTCGCATCTTCAAAGCAACCATTTCAAAGGCAATGAGACCGCAAGTCCATTGCACATGGTCGCAATAATTTTGGTTGCGCTGTGGTCTCCAACCACTGTTTTTCCTAATGATTGGAGACTGTGACACGCTTGAATAATGCTACAGTGTGACTATTGCAGGACCCAATTGCAGGACTCGGAGACCAAGCGTAAAACTCAAAAACAGCTTTATTGTTGAAGCCTTGCAAAACATAAACTTAACAGAATGCCAGGAACGAAAAACACTGGCAAACAGAACCTTACAGGCAACGTGAAGAAAAACTCACACAGGTTGAGGGAGATCGTGACAATGAGCAACAAGGAACAGAGACAATAAATACAGACACAGGATAACAAGAGAAAACAAGAATACAAAATCAGAATTGCCAGAACATCCCAAAACGCAAAACCCTGGGTCAAAGACCCAGGGACCATGACAAAATCTGCAGAAACCAAAACTGTGGGTTATCAAACCTGAAACCACAGTTAGAGATACTGGGTGTCAGGATAGTGGTTGTCAACGTGCTTTGTTCATCCAGGCTTTTTCCTTCAAGCTCTGTGTGTGCTCACGTAAAAGGACGTGTCTAATGTGTTATTTCACTCTTCTTCAACACATAATAGACTGACTGAGTTTAGCCTACTTCAGTCAGACATTATCAGAGAAAAAGGATATATAGATCAGGGGTCACTGACTGTACTTCCCTTTCTGTAAAACTCACTGTACGCCACTGTTGTAGGACAATAGTGAAGGTGCATTATCATGTAATTGTTTGCCACCGATTGAAACTTGGGGAGCTGTGCAATGACTAACAGTGTGTTGTTGTAGCTGAGATGTGATGACACATCTGTCTGATGAATCCCAAACTGCTTCAACAATTACACGACAGACTCTGCAAGCACCCACCACCTCCTCCTGTGATTACCTGGAGCTTGATTTAGCACTACCTCCTGAAGGCTGTTCAGGTAGCATTCTTTAAGTTCCTGTAGCAGAACATACTTAATGTCCTATTCTTCCAAGTCCTTTAAGCATTGCTTTAAGAAAAATGAACTGTTCTTTAGGAGGAATACTATATTTTTTACTATAATTTTATTACACAAACACAATAGGTACTGAAAGTCTGCTTAGAATCAGTAAAGCATCAGAAGCTTTCATGTGTGTTTGATGATGGCGTAGCAATACCTGAGAGCACAATGCTACCATCTTGCATTGGTAATGCATCTCAAACCAAATCCCATGCTTTCATGTGTTTACAGATGGCCCAAGACAACCTTCAAGAAATGTCTAAACCACGGCACAGTGTTTGCTACATGTGCACTGTCTTCATTGCTTTACATCCCCCTCATGTTATCTCTCTGCTCTGCAGCAGTAATAAGCTCAGCATTTCTTAGGGTTTCTTTAAATAAATCAGACGTCCCCCCAGGATCAAGGAGGAAGTGAAACTCTATCTGTGAAACAATTCAGTTGGACAGTAAGGTGGCCTGAAGAACCTCAGCAAGACTCATGAATACAGAGTGAGTCTCTTCACATGCATTTTTATCCATAAATAAAGCAATTTTTTCTGCAAGTGTTCTACATCAACCATTTTAACTCTACATTTCCCTCACCCCATCCTCTTTTAGGAATAACTGTTGGGGAAGCTCATTGGTACCAAACTTCTACCTAGTTATCAGAGCTGGATCAACAGCTGGGCATAGCAGGAAAATGCCTCAACATTCCTAGAACTCAGGGTTTACTACACATCAGCTGGGTCTACATAATTGGATTAATCACAAAGTCAGAAGTAAGAGATTTTCACCCATTAAGTCCATTATGAATCTGGTGTCAAGCTTCTTTTATTTTTTGTTTTTGGCAATTATCACACAGAAAACCATCACAGGAGGTTTGTAAGGATGCACTTAACATTTCCTTTGCTAAACATCCAAGAAATATGAAACTCAAAAAACTGCCCCCACAGGTGGGGCTGTAATAATTAAGCATACATTTGTTTCACATTATCAGCATGGCCCCGAGTCAAAATCATTTATCATTTTAATCTTTCAATTCATCTGCATCTTTGCTTCATTGGTTTCCTGCTCTAAAAATGCAAACTTCTATGATAAGATGGTGAAAACAGAAAATCATTTGGAGGCCATTAGACAAATCCTCTGAGTCAGGATCATCTATAGGCTTTGATGATCCAAAATGATTTTCTATATAATAATCTATTCAGGCTTTACAACACAATCAATTTAAACATGTCTTAAACATTTCTTAAACATGTCAAAGAGGATTCAGTAAGCTAAAGTACATTGTGGTTTGCCATTAGGGAGTCTTGTAACTCTGAAATCATATGAAATTCGGTTTGCCTAATCTGAGGTCAGCAGATGCTTAAAACGTGTTGATGATTGAGTGGGAGTGGTTTATACAAGAAATCAAAATTTCTAGACATTTTAAATCCCAGAACCTGTGCAGATTTTTTTTTAATTACAGGACAAAAGACAAAGAGACAATACCAAAAGACATGGGTCCAGCGTTTAAAAGCGTGATTCTAAAGGCTGATGGCTGATGAGTCCACTATCCATCTTTTTCAATTAAGGGCTTGTCTATGAAATGTTGGTTTGTTTGCCTGAGCTAAATGACCACGGACGGCACAGATTACACAATTTCATAATCGAGGCTGAAACAATTCATTAGCTTCTCACAGCGATGTTGGCAGGCAATCAATCAAGCCTCATATTACACTTATTAAATCTTATCTGTGTGCACATTCATTAAGCCTTTCGCATTTGGTGCCGTTTTTCTTTTGTTTTGTTTTTTTAAAGAACCAGATATGTATAAAAACCTAAAACAATCTCATTTGCATGATTAAGAAAACAATTAGGTATGTGAAGAGATACAGGCTGGCAAATTTGTTTGAGATGAAGAAACGCGAATATCCCAAAGCAGCAGAAATGCTGAAGGTAGCTGGTTCTTTAACAGCATCTGAAAGGCTGTAATATTTCAGCGGTGCATTTGTAGACTGACTATGAAGTATGTGTCTTGATTAAATCCAGCTTATAGTCCATTATTGGTATATTTAAGTCATCCCTTAATTTTTATTGGTTTGAAGAACAAATGAATTCCACACTGTAGTTTATTTGTAGTATTTCTTAAGCATTTATATCTGTTTTGTATATCTTTGAAGTCATTTTGAGATATTTTGTAGACTAGTGCCATGGACACTAGATCAGGCATAGCATACTGTTGATTCCGATTTGTCTTCTAAAATCTTTAAATACAATTGCATGATAACAGCAACCAAAAATGCAAATTTTCTGACATTTCTGTGAACAGAACATAGACATTCTAAGAAAGAGACAGAGCACTCAAAGAATCCTCAATAGAAATCTATTTGACATGTAAGAAAGGCAAAGATGGCAGTTGTCCTACCAACAAAAAGCCAATCAATTAACAGCCGATCCAATAAACATATGAGCCAATCGTGTTGTTGCACCTATGCATAATGAGATTGACAACACTCATGGCCATTGATCAATGGTCATGACAATTTGCATACTATTGATCATGAAACTGACCAAATGGCCCATTGTTAGTCAGTGGTGCTGGTTTCGGTCATTATGCAATGTACTGTTTATAAGGCTGGAGAAGCCTGCAGTCAGCTGAGACTGAAGAAGTTACCAGGAGGTGACGAAACATTTCTCCCACTAAAAAAACGCTACATCCAGATGAACAGATTCAACTTTTTGGGATTCTTTTACCTGGATTATTGAGCATGCATCAAGAGAGATTGACAACAGTTTCAAGTGTTGTAAATGTCAGCCATGCTTATCTCCCTGTTATCTTAGTAAAATTGTAGGTTAGAGTACTCATCGCTTTCCTTGGCTAACTGTAACCTTTACGTAAATGAGCATTTTTACCCTGATGAATTGAGCCAGAGATTTCTCTAGATTGAGTACTTAAGACCTTATTTAGGGGCAAAGCCACTTAACTTTGTAAACATTCCATTTATCATATTTAATCAGTGTAAAGATCTGCTTCTAGAAGGAATCTGGGAGAACACTGGCTTTGATCTTGTTGGTCACTGTCCTCAATCTGTCCCAATTCTGTTACATCATTGGTCATAGATTATGTCACAGAAAGAGACTAGCTGTGATGTGGTGACAAAACACTATTCAATTCAATTCAATTTTATTTATATAGCGCCAAATCACAACAAAAGTCGCCTCAAGGCGCTTTATATTGTAGGGTAGAGACCCTACAATAATACAGAGAAACCCCAACAATCAAACGACCCCCTATGAGCAAGCACTTGGCAACAGTGGGAAGGAAAAACTCCCTTTTAACAGGAAGAAACCTCCGGCGGAACCAGGCTCAGGGAGGGGCAGCCATCCGCCGCGACCGGTTGGGGGTGAAGGGAGAAGGACATGCTGTGGAAGAGAGCCAGAGATTAATAATAGCTCATTAAATGCAGAGAGGTGTAAAAACACGGTGAGAGAAAGAGAAACACTCAGTGCATCATGGGAAACCCCCAGCAGCCTAGGCCTATTGCAGCGTAACTAAGGGAGGGTCCAGGGTCA
>VUQS01069065.1:0-12371 GCA_015108495.1 Heterochromis multidens
GGTTGGAGCTCGTCGAGGATGAGTCTTTCCAGGGACTTCATGATGTGGGAAGTCAGTGCCACAGGTTTGTAGTCCTGGGGGCCACTGGGACGTGGCGTCTTTGGTACAGGAACGAGGCATGACATCTTCCACAGTACTGGGACCCTCTGCAGCCTCAGGCTCATCATGATGAGTTTATGAAAGACTCCCCAAAACTGGGGGGCACAGGCCTTGAGGACACTCACCCGGTCGGGTCGTGCAACCACCTCCTAATACTCCTTGTGGTCACAGGCTCCCTCTTCACAATAGGCACATAGCAGGGGGTGAGGTGAATCAGGTTATGATCTGACCTACTCAGTGGGGGGAGGGGTTGGAACTGTATGCGTCCTTGGCATTAGCATACAGTAGGTCTAAATTTCTCTCCCCCCTGGTGGGACAGGCCACATAATGTGTGAAGGTTGGGAGTGTAGCGTCCAAGGTGATATGATTGTCACCTGAGATAGCTATAAAAGCACTCTGGTGCTCAGTCTGTAACCGGGCTATGACAGAATGAACGATGTCACATGCAGCTGTGGGGTTAGCAGAGGGAGGAAAATAAACAGCCACCAAGATCACATGGGTAAATTCCCTGGGCAAATAATACGACCTGAGTCCAACAGTGCACAGTTCAATGTTTGGGCAACAAATCCGCTCTTTTATTAATATATGAGCAGGGTTACACCACCGGTTGTTAACAAGAATGGCAAACCCCCCTCCTTTCTGCTTACCGCTCGCAGAGCTATCCCTGTTGGCCCGAGCAGTGTGGAAGCCTTCCACAGATGCGTTGTCATCGGGAATATTCTGGTTCAGCCATGATTCACTGAAGCACATCAGGCTCGACTCCCGATACTCCCTCAGATTCTGGGCTAGCGCTGTTAGCTCGTCCAGCTTGTTTGTTAGCGACATAAACGTTCCCCATTATAATAGACGGAAAATCACTGAATGGGCTCAGGAGCACTTCTGAAAACCATTGTCAGTAAAGCAAAGGAGAAAACATATAAACAATATCAGAAACACTTTTTTTAAAAATTTAAGATGGACTGAAGTGAAGTGGAAAACTGTTTTGTGGTCAGAACAATCAAAAGTATCAAAATATGCAGCCTTGTTGCCAAGATACTTCTGCACACTTGGATTTGGTTTAAGTCGCAGCTCTTTCAAGGCCCCAGTAAACCTCATTGGGCAACTTGACCTAAGAGTTATGGTGAGTCCCTCAATGAAGAAAGGGCTTAGCTTGTTTATGCAGTTGCCCAAATGTGCCATTCTGAGTCGACTTCCAATTTTCAGGAGATTCATATCAAGGATGGGACTCAGTTTGGAAAAGGAATTGCTTTTTAGAAATGGTTGTCAATAAGTTTTAGGATCACCTAAAATGATTAGCAGTGTCAAAGCTTTCCAGCTGTGGATATGTTTCTCTGTCAACCAGCACGGTTCAACCAGCTTAAATGACTTGGAGGAGGAGTTTGTCTGGCTTGTGGAGGAATGCTCCACTCACAGGGTAGCGCTCTACCCTGAGTGGCCACAGGGACAACTAGGTCTAGGGGTTGAACATACTATTAATTGTGGACAGGACACTACACCAGGTAAATGACTTGGGACTGTGTGACAATGCAAAGGCTTTGCTGAGGTATTACTTCTTAAACCAATTCCATGCTCTCCTGTATGATTAGAAGAATGCAGGTTTAAGGCACTTCTGCACTGGCTTCCCCTTTAGGAAGCTACATCTTTTATGTACAGTCTATGGCTCAACCTGAGTCTGAGTCCGTAGATGGTGACAAAAGGTGAGAGACTGTTCCCAAAGATGTAGGCTTTTTTCTATAAGACAGGTTGTTCCGCTGTTTCTACTCTATCACAGAGGAAGTGGAACTTTTGTTGAATGCCAGTGGTGACGGCAACCTTCTAGAACAAACATGGAAGGGATCTGAAGTGACTTTGTGCTACAATGGAGGTAATATACAGTACAGTACTGTGCAAAAGTCTTGAGCCACCCGTCATTTCTTTATATTTTTCTAGGAAAATGGGTAATGGGTGCAGTGATTTATTGAAACATGTAAACATAAATGGAAATGCAGTATATAAGGCAAAAAGAGAGTTTCCACTTGTCCAGTTTCTTTGAGTTTTTGAAGGACACACTGCACACCACGTGGAGATATGCCAAGTTTTGTGCTAATCTCTCTTTGGGAATCACCTTTTTGGTGTAAAAATACTATTTCATGCCTGTCAAACTGGCCTTTTCATAGATTCAGCTAAAAAAATCTGAACAAATTATGTGTTTTTGTGTCAGGCTGCTAGTAACAAAGTGCCTAAAGATAAAGTTTAAAATTGGTTCTTTGCTAAGCTGTCTGTTATGCATAGACACAACACTGGTTCATCCCTTGAGTCGGGTGCCTTTTTTATACTAGATTCATAGGTCAGTGTTAAGTGGTTAAATAAACAAACAAAACAAAAAAACCTTTCTCTGAAAATGGACAAGGACTGGACTGAAAATGAATGAAAAAACAGCCAATGTCCAATGAAAAAGTTTGAAAGACCTTCAGAAAACCTGGAGAGCTATTGCTCAAGAGCACTTTTAAAATATAAAGAAATGAGGGGTGGCTCAAGACTTTTGCACAGTACTGTATGTAGAGGTTTCAGGTAACAAATAACAACATTGAATGATAAACAAAGACTGAAATGCTTTGTTTTCTACATAGACCCTGTTTACAGATTTACAGAGTGGTGTTTGTACTCTGGGAACTCTAATGACATGTCGGCTTATGCTTTTAATGTGTGCCTGGCGGAATGAGGAAAATGACTACTAGATAGGTAAGAGAGATTGTGTGTGTGCGCGATGTGTGTCTATTAAATGTGGTTGCGTCAGTAGGTGGTGGGTAATGTTTGCCTCTCTGTTTTCTAACACTGTAATGGATAATGGGACATTTGCCAGACTTGGTTCAGTGCCACTTGCTTATCACGTTAGAGAGAGATGCTGGGAGTTGGGCATGATGGCTTCAAATCAAGACAGGAAGAAAGAAAATTACACTACATAATGAAAAGAAATGTTTTAATTAAATCTGGGTCCACAGAAACCAGCACCAAATCTGTAATCTTTGAACTCTTCTAATCTCCACAGTTTTGTGACTTACTCAGCTCTGAGCTACATCCAGAGCAAACACTGATAACGCAGCCACTAACATATGAAGTGCAGTTCTTAAATGCACATGGCATCAGAACCTTTCTACAGAACAACAGACAGATCACAGATTTCATCTGTTTTCATCATCAAAATCTGTCACTCACTTTCCCACTTTGTCTCTCTCACGCACATTTTCTTGCAAAGAGTTAGGCATAGGTTTGACTTGGATTAAACACGAGCCTTACAGTCATTTTTTAACAAGGACAACTTTATCAGAACCTTGGGGCATACCATACACAATATGTATATATGTGCTCTGTATGTGTGTGCTTTTCTTGTTTGCTCTGAGCGCAGTGCATTAGTCCAACTTTCCATGTTGCAGTGCACGTGTGAGAACTTAACTATGTTTGTTTCCTGTTTATCTTTGCATAAACATTTGTGTTTTAATAAAAAAAAATCATATTATTATACAATCATGACCACTCACTTACAGTAAACACATGATTTATTTAGTACAAGATGCAAATAAGCCACATGCATTTGTCTTTTATCTATATCATCTATATTAGTCTGTGTAGATAGTAAAAAAAGTCACAGTCAACATCATTCATCTTAATGCTGGGAAGCACAATGTCAGTATGTATGGAAATGAAGAAATAACTGATTTTTCTTTTTAAAAAAATCATTCATTTAGACACTTTATTACTGACCATCTGTTTTCTTTCACAAACCACTCATTAGTTGTCCCTAATGGAAAGCAATGGTGAGTGCTACTGCAGCTGTATAAACTATATAATAACACACATTCATGCATGCACATGTAGGTCTGCACTGACACACTAACATGACCCAAAACATATGTCTTGGTAATGGATTTTGAGGACCGTAATGGATTGTAATGACTGCTGAGTACTCTGTTTTCCACAGGATATAAAGGCTGCACTGTCCTCAGAAGTTTCTTGCAGAAGAACACTTTTTTTTTAATGTTTTCAGGTGACAAGGAAAAGGGTTACATGGGTTTGTGGATATGAAAACAGTGCTTGAAGAGTTCATCCTGTGTGTCATTGGGGTGACGCCCAACATTTTGAGGACTTAAGAGAGATTAAATATAAAGTGATTAACTGTTAATAGCTTCAATAGGTTCCTTTCTTTGTCTCCTCAACACAGGGAAGATGTAAATAAGCTGGAGAGGCTTCATCCTGTCTCACCCAGACCTTTCTTTACTCAGCAAGCGGTCTTGTGAAAAGAGTCCAATTTGGGTATAAGGATGAAAGGCAGAAAAGTACTTAGAACAGTGGCTCTTTACCAGACATGGTCTTAGCTCTGGGATGAGTAATGGGGTTATTTATCTCTCAGCTGGGACTCTCTGCCTAAATTGTAAGATTCTCCAAATACCAAGTATTCATCCTCTGACCTCTTTCTTTTTTGCTCGCCAGATGCATCTTTTTAGAAATAAACCAATAATAAATGGATGCTCCTCGTCATCCAAGTAATCACATCTATTGTGATAAATGCAATGTAATGTCTTTTGAATATGTTTAGATTAATCTACCCTCTCAAACAACTCCAAAAGGTAATTTCACCCCCTGCTGAATTGCATGGGGTGAAATTGCCTTTTCAGATAGGTTGCTACTGACTAGTCATGGATCCAGGAAATAACTCAGCCATACATTCATTTATGTTTCAGGAAGTACGGCAATGGCCTGAGAATGTGCGCTGAATCAGACCTCTTGTTTTTCTGTGAATCCATGTATTTCTGAGTAACATATTTCTTTGATTATGATTGGACAGCAGCTAAGTGCTTAAATTATTCAAAGACAAATATAAGATTAGACTTTACAGCAGCTGGTGTGATTCTGAAATCACACTATCAAACCATCACTGATAAATAAACATTTGTTTAGTGATAAACAAGACTACAGATGCTGAAAGTAACTCGTGTTCCTGCATACATCTTCCATCAGAGAAACATAATGCAATCAGGCATACAAATCTTTAATTTATCCTAATATAATTTAATTGAGTATCAAGTACTTGGCTCACTCACTTCCTCTGCTTTTGCAAAGAGATCTATAGCTGTCTGCATTGTTGCGAATGTGTGTGCGTGTCTGTCTGTGTATGTGTACAAATTTGTCTTCCTGCTTGCCTCTGTTTTTGTCCTTTGGTCTGGGGTGCTTGGTAGGCAAGCTGTTGTGTATTCTACCCAGTGGAGGGAAGCTGTGGAATCCTGATGAAGCGTGAAAATGAAACACACTGCGACAGACACGACCACAGAGAGACGGGGGATCAGACGCATAAAATATGCATAGACACTAACAGCATGCTTTGCTGTGGCGCACACACACACATGAACACACAAATGTAAGTTCGGGTCACATGGGGATGATTGATTGCCCTCAATATGTCATGCTTGACCTTACCACACCTCTGCCGTGTCATCATTGCAGCCATATAGAGTACTTCAGAAAATAATGGTGTGTAATGTGGGCACACACAGAGACTTTTGTAAAGAAACACCACGCTTGCACACGACTGTAATCAACAGATTTCCTGTTATATCATACATTTACACTCAACAGCAGCAAGTCTGAAAGGGAACTTCTGAACTGCTGAACATCAGACATTGTCTGGTGACCATGTCAAGACACTAAACCACATCCTCTCACTATTCTGACAGCTGTTTCTCATTTGTTGCTCACTTCGGTTAATCAGTTTGAGCTAAGTATGTGGTGACCTTTACTTTAATAAAAGCACATTTAACTTTTCTGTAGGCCAGTTCGTGTCAGAGTTTGCATTCCTTGTATGATATCAAATGCTTCTCCAGGAAAAAAACAATGGTGTTCTGAAACAAAGTGGTTATCATCAGAAGTGAAAGTCACAATGGCTGAAAGAACATAGCAAGGCCTGCCTTAACTACATAAAAATCAAGAAAAGCAGTGTAACAGTAAAAAGCTATTTTGGCTTAGTAATCTCTTACGTACAACATGATTTACAACAAAATTGTATTATTAGATGCGACTAATATTAAATGTCAATAAATATCAAATATAAGATTGCGGGAATCACTGATGTGAAAACATAGATTCAGAAATTTAATTCTTTTGTTTTTAATTAGATTTTACTTCCCAGTATGCCAGCAGTTTGGTGGATAAAATCATTATATTATAGATTTTATTTATGAGCAAGTCCAGGAAGACTTTATTGACATTATGACTATTCTTAGTGTAATGAAATTCTCATATATGCTGATGTGTAACTCAGGCATATCTGTTATGTCTTTTCATAACTTCAATACCCAGAAAAGGTTAGTCATAGCTACTTTGCCACCTTTCTATACTGATCTATCTGCCTTTTGGACATGGGGCTTTCAGTGTTTCATAATTGAAATTCAAACTGTTTTCACATATAAAAGGGGAAAGGTGAAGTTAAAACATACAGCTTCAAAGTATGACACAAGTGTAACAATGGGTAAAAGAAAAATTATCACACAGAGAATAATCTCACTTCCTCATATTCAGGACTGATTACATGACCTCTTTGTATATTTGTCTTTGTGCATAGTTCACAAGCTCACATCAGGCTCAGAAGTGGCCCATATGAATTCTCCACAAACCTCTGACATCTGACAATTTCTATTCATGATCGTGTCACCACCCACATACATACTGCTTCTCTACTTTTTGCTCATCTTTGCATTTAAATGCAATAAACTAAAAAGAAAATCTGCTATCAGCACATATAAAGAGACTTAAATTGAATTTGTATTCACTGTGCTGTTAATTACATATGGTTTCATCACATATTTGACAAATCTTAAATGGATTTAGTTTAACTTCTTTTTTTCCTTTAGCATTCTTGCTTGGCTGCTGAAATGCACTGAAGTAAGACAGTGCAGACTTAGATCAAATATTAACTCAAGGTTGATTATGCTGTCAGGCTACAGGATGCACTGTGTTTTCACACCTAGCTCATTCAAATTTGAAGACATATTAAGTAGCAAATATAAATTAGGAAACTATCTACTCACCTCAGCGCTTCTTCTCCTTGTCTGTGACGAGTGCCCCCGCTACTGTGCTCTGCTCCCAGAGAGAACCACAGTCTTGCTCATGAAGTGTGTGCATTTGTGTGCGTAACGAGTGTGTAAATGTGTGTGGGAAAGAGAAGAGAGAGCGAGAGAGAGAGAGAGAGAGCGAGAGAGAGGGGAAGGGAACAGCAGGTCCTCAACAGCTCCATCTCTTTCTCTCTTTTACCTTCTCTCTCTGTGTCTCCTATTGTTCTCTGCTCAACTCTTTAGGGTAATTTGCTTTTGAAATTATTTTAATGGCTCTGCCATTCTCTTGTCACATCTTATGAATTTCATGTGCCATATGCCAGAACAAAGAAGATTCTCCTCAACAATTTGATACAGACTGGACTATATTACCTGAATAACTTAAGCAACCTGTTGTATTCAGCCCTAATGAAATGCCTTATAAGTCCAGTATGTATTGAGAGAGACATAGGAAAGCACAGTATTCATGCACGCATCCTTTCTTGCCTTAATTTTTCTCATACTGACCCAAAGTCCTCATCTTTATAAACTTTATCTTTTCTTTAGAGCCTCACATAGGGATGGCTTATGAGTAAATCTCTGAGAATTGGCACCAGCTGGGCTGGAGTGATGTCAGTGACCCGTTGGGTCAGAAAGATTTCTAAATCCATCTTCCTATTTCTGGCGCAGCCTTTTATTCAGCCTTTGTGTCTATTTTTCATGTGCTTTGGCTTCTAGTGTGGCTTCGATTTCCTTTCCAATGCTAATTCATCTTCTGAACTTAAGTCTGAACAATCAAAAGTCATTGTCATTTCTCTTTTCATACTGTGTTGCTTTCTTGCGTCCCCTTTCTTTATCTAACTCGTCTCTGTCTGTCTTTGGCTACATCTCAGTGTCTGTGGCCTACCTCATATCATAGCTGGGGCTGAATTTAATCTTTGTCTCTTTTTGTGCTTTCTCTTCCTGTTGGAGATGTTCCCTCTGCCTGCTGCTTATTTTTATTCTTCCAGCTTTACATCAGTTAATCTCTGTGTGCATTGCTTTTTTTCTCTGTGCTGTATACCTTTAAGCCCACCTTTTTTTCTTCTTGTGAGTCCCAGTTTCTTTCCACTACAAAACTATGAGATAACATCCATTTTTCTTCTTTCTTTCCTTCTCACTTCGTATATCTGTCTTTCTCTCAGTCCTCTTTTTTGTGTACACTAATGTTGTCAATCATTTCTAAGTGGCAACTCCTAATTTTTCACCTTCCTTTCAGTGTTATATCCATAGCATGTCTCAGTCTCACACCATGTTTCCATAACAACAAGATATCCAGAGGACCTTCTGGTATTTCGTAGATAGTGGCAAGTGCCTGACTGGCATTCCTAACATGGAGTCACTTCAGCGTTAGGACTGCCAATGGCTGTTTGTGATGCCTATTAAAAATGAGGCTGTGGCTGGATGCTTCTTAGTGTTCCCAGTGGGCCTTTTAGCCCCACTGTTTTCATTGCAAGGTAGCTAAATAAAAAAAATTGTTTAAACTGGCAATGTGCACAAGGTAGTTGGCACTGAAACCTCACTCACTGGCCACTTCATTAGGTATACCTCTGCAATTCCTCATTGTTGCAAATATGAATCAGCCAATCATGTGGCAGCAACTTTAGACATGTAGACATGATCAAGATGACCTGCTGAAGTTCAGAATGAGGAA
Source organism: Heterochromis multidens (assembly GCA_015108495.1). NCBI lineage: Eukaryota > Metazoa > Chordata > Actinopteri > Cichliformes > Cichlidae > Heterochromis > Heterochromis multidens. The sequence goes on from VUQS01069065.1 coordinate 8,854, forward strand.
GAAAAGTGATTTAAGTGACTGAATGTGCAATGGCTGTTAGTGCCAGATGGGCTGGTCTGAGTATTTCAGAAACTGCTGATCTACTGGGATTTTCCCACACAACCATCTCTAGGGTTTACAGAGAATGGTCCAAAAAAGAGAAAATATTCAGTGAGCTGCAGTTTTCTGGATGAAAATGCCTTATTGAGGTCAAGTGACAATGGCCAGACTATTTCAAGCTGATGGGAAGGTAACAGTAACTCAAATAACCATTTGTTACAACCAGAGGTTAAAGTAGGCTTTGGCAGGTGCCGGAACCCTAAGATTGGGTGTAGAAATAAGTCTCAATTTGTTTTGTGAAGCTGTGATAAGCTGACATGTGCTGGTCCTCCAATATTCACTGCTCTTTATGGGTTTAGCCAACTGAATTCAACAAGATAAAAGCAGATCTTTCACAATTCATAGACCAGGGGTGTCAAAAATAAGGCTCGGGGGCCAGAATCGGCCCAGCACAGACTCCAATCTGGCCCACGGGACATCTTTGGAATATGTGAAGGAGAGCATAAATTTTGGACTTTTAACTATATTTTCTGAAATTTTACAGCTTGTACCAGTGATAAAGACCTCCTCCACAGTGATTCTTACTACAGTAATAAATAGAAAAACACTTATATGACAGAAGAGTTCCTGTTTTTTCATTATCTACTATAGAAATGTCTGTTTTTTTACAACGTATCCACAGTCAAATAAATAGATAAACCAAATACGACCTTTTCTGTGAATTAACCAAATATTTCCACTTTATAATTAAAGGACAATCAGAACTTTTTCTGTAATTTTACACATTTATTTCTTACAATTTAAGCCCAAAGAGTCATGCTGACAGAGAGAGAGAGAGAGAGAGAGAAAAGGGGGTCGAGTCAGAATTGGGCATAAACAACATGAAAACATGGATCCGTCCTGCCTTGTACCAATGGTGGTGGTATAATGGTATGGAGGATATTTTCTTGGCACACTTTTGGCCCCTTAGTACCAAGACACATTGTTTAAATGTCACAACCTACCTGAATATTGTTGCTGACCCTGTCCATCCCTTTATGAGCACAGTGTACACATTTTTTGATTTGGATCATGGAGATTATCCTCATAGATGTGCAGCTGACTAATCTGCAGCAACTGTCAATATGGACCAACATCTCTAAGGAATGTTTCCAGCACTTTGTAGAATCTATGCCATGAAGAAGTCAAAACTACTAGTAAGGTGTAATTAATGAAATGACCGGTGATTGTACATTTTTATTATTGAAGTAAACCCCAGCTATTAACACTGTGTTCAAAATAAAATGTATCTTGATAAGTTAAAAGGAAATATTTGATAAAACAAACAAACCATTCAAGAGCTCTAGCCCCCTCTTCTGGATTTTATTTTTGACTCTGCACATCCTTACACAATTTTTTTTATTGTAATTTCTTTCTGGCCATTTAATACTTATAAATAGCAGAATCGTTTTCTCTGTGAATGGTACTCATCGCCATTGATCAATGGTCATGACAATTTGCATACTAATGATCATGAAACTGACCTCATGGCCCATTGTTAGTCAATGGTGCTGGTTTCAGTCATTATGCAAATGTACTGTTTATAAAGTTGGGGAAACCTGCAGTCAGGTGAGACTGAAGAAGTCACTTAGATGGAGTGATGAAATGTTTCTCCCACTAAAAAACGCTACATCCAGACGAACAGATTCAGCTTTTTGGGATTCTTTTACCTGGATTATTGAGCATGCATCAAGAGTTTTAACCTATATACTGCAAAATATTAGCTCAGCTGGCTACTCCATGCACCAAGTTTATCTACATGTATATGTTTAACAACAGTGGAGTTGTGGTAAACATGCAGGAATGCCTTGCTGTGAAACTCTGTTATACTATTATGATCAACAGCTACCAGGAATTTAGATTTACCTTTGACTGTGTTTTGTAATGATGCCTTTATTTGCAACTTCACATGATGTTACACGAGAGATCAGACTTTCAGCTTACTCACTATCACGTGTCATAAGACGTGGTACAAATTAACTCAGCTACATTATATCATAGACTGAATATAAAAGGTAGACATAGCTTCAGGTTCTGAGAAGTGAAGCAAATGCAGAAGTGCCTCAAACCCACACTTTTTTTCTAAGGCTACCAGCAGGTGACTCTTATGGCTTAAGGCTGGGTTCCATCCTCTATAAACCTCTGTGAACGCTACCCTCATTATAGAGCCACACAGTGCGTTCAGAAAGTATTCACAGCACTTCACTTGTTCCACATTTTGTCATGGTACAGCCTTATTGCAAAAAGGATTTAATTCATGTTTCCTCTTAAAATTCTACACACAATACCCCATAATGACAAAGTGAAAAACGTTTGCTTGAAAGTCTTGCAAATTTATTAAAAATAAAAAATAAAATATAACATGCACATAAGTACTCACAGCCTTTGCTCAATATTTTGTTGAAGCCCCTTTAGCAACAATTACAGCCTCAAGTCTTTTTGAGTATGATGCTTGGCACACCTATTTTTTGGGCAGTTTCTCTCATTCTTCTCTGCAGAATGTCTGTGTAGGTTCTCAGTCATCCAGATCATGGTAGTCTTAAGAGCTTGAAAGAAGGCGACTAGACTTTTCATCTCTCATCCAATAGGTTTCTTCAGTTCTAAAACCAAAAGGTGGAGAGTCCCAGGTATTTAAACTCTAGTGAGGGTTGTCTCTTAAGAGGTGGTCGTTGACCCACTATTGATCATGTGCATCATCACATGAGCCAAGGTGTCAAAAAAGGCGCGGGTCATTACCACCAGAGGTTTCGGGTGAAACCAATGTGAGACCTTCCCCCAACCTATCATGTGACCTATTGAAGTCACCTGATGTAAGGTGTGAATGAGGGTTGAGGCGCCTGGGAAGGGATCTGAAGACTGCACTGTATGTGGCTGACACTTGGTGTCGTAAGCCACCACCTCTGTTCAACGATGGTCGTTCACAGTGGACGTAGATGACCTCTTTTACTCCTCTTTCAAACCATCTGTCTTCTCAGTCTAAGATGTGAACATTGGCATCCTCGAAAGAGTGACCTTTATCCTTTAGGTGCAGATGTACAGCTGAGTCTTGTCCTGTCGAGGTGGCTCTTCTATGTTGTGCCATGCGTTTATGGAGTGGCTGTTTGGTTTCTCCAATGTAGAGGTCCGAGCACTCTTCACTGCACTGCACAGCATACACTATGTTGCTTAGATTGTGTTTGGGAGTTTTGTCCTTGGGATGAATCAGTTTTTGTCTGAGGGTTTGACTGGGTCTGAAGTGCACTGGGATGTCATGCTTGGAGAAAAAATTTCTCCATGTGATGATGCACATGATTAATAGTGGGTTAAAGACCGCCTCTTAAGGGACAACCTCCACTAGGGTTTACATACCTGGGACTCTGCTCCTTTTGGTTTTAGAACTGAAGAAGCCTCTTGGATGAGAGGTGAAACGTCTTCAAATAACTTAAAGAAGTCCAGTTGCC